>UELU01143277.1:7143-38332 GCA_900490025.1 Megastigmus dorsalis
CAGTACTGTTATCTGATGAAGACTTGTCGGTATTCGTTATTATGAATAATTTTAATTTGCTTAGTACACAGCTGACAAGCTATACGTAGACCGGGTAGATTATGATGTGTTTTAATAATTTAAACATTTTTTACGTTACTCGAGAGTGAGCGTACAAAATGAAGAAATTAATTTTAAAAAATGTGCACAGGACTACAACAAATGTTCTAGGACTACAACAAGAACAGTAAGTTTCTAGTTTCTATGTTTCAGTACTAAAATCATTCAAAAAAGATATTTTTCCTAGTAAATTGAAAATCTAAAACCTTTCTTGAAAATGATCTTGTCATTCTATAAACATCACCTTTTACTGAAAAGCTGTGCAGTATGTAGGACCAATTAGATCTTATCTTCTTTGACGGTACATATATTCATCACCGAAAGAGTGCTAATAATGCATTCATTTATTTTTTGTACCTAAAATGAACAATTAATCACATTTCTTCCGTTATTACATTTTAAATGAAGAATAATAATGAAAAAAATATTATAATAATCTATCCAGATATGTAATTACAGAAAGGGTTTTTTAAACTTGAAAAGACAAGCATTTGGTGAAGATTTTGAAATTTTTCTGAACAAAAGTTTGTTAATTAAAATCTCAAATGACTGGTTTGGAGAAGTAGGAGAAAATTATATGCTAGTAGCTTATTTTTTAGTAACTGATACTAAACGGTGTATCTAAATTGTCGATCATACATTCGTTATTTACTTGTGCCATCGCAAAATTGTGCTGCTACTTATACTTTCTCGCACTGAAAAAAACCATTGTACCATTGTAAAAGTTCACTACGATAATTAAAGGTACTATTCTTGTTATCTTTTTCACATGTAAAAATCTTTTTCCGCGCATTGAAATATATTTTAAATATTTTTAAATGCCAAAACGTGTACATACGCCTGAAAAGAAATAATTATACACGAAGCAACAAAAATATATTCCCGAATCATCATTCCATCAAAGCTGTGTGACTTGCAGAGTCTATAACAGTTTTTCCCCAGGTCTCACAATCTCATTTTGCCGCTTTCGCAATCCGCATTCTTTTTCTTTCTGCTCATCTCCGTGTCTCCTCGCCATTAGCCTCACACCCCCATACATATAGCTCCGACAAATGAATCCACATCAGAATCTCTCTACGCTTATACGTATATAAATACAGCTCTCTCTCTGCCTCTCTCTGCCTCTCTCTCTCTCTCTCTCTGTCTCTGTCTCTCTCTCTCTCTCGTTCACTCGCACTCAAAACGAGCCCGCACAGCACTTTATGTATATACGCCGCGCCGGGGCTATTATATCGCATTCTCACACTGATACGTGACACGCGTCTGCTGAGTAATCACAATGCGTTGCACAGGCTTTTTCCTTTTTTGTCCTCTATTCCCCGCATATATATAGCATCCGCGAACTCGGCAATATTCTCCTTCGCGCGTTTGCGGATGATTCTGAAAAACTTTCTCCTCTCGCGTCGCGCCTGCGTGTTCGTGTATTATTATGTGCGGGAGAGAAGAGAGGCAGACTGTTGCGAGAGAGACTTTTGCGCCGAGTTTATCCGGCAAGTCTCGTGTTTTCTGTCATTCATTCTTCGCCTCGACTCTCTGTGATTTTACAAATGTTTCACCCCTGGGTTGTATACCAGTCTCGCGTTCCCTGTACGTAATCGGTCGTTGACTCCCGTCTTGTCATTGCTGCTTTTTGCTTTGTTATGTTTATGCGTGACTTGGAAATGTTTAATGGGGAAAAAACTTTATCGATTTTCATAAAATTAAAATAGCCAAAACGTGCTGCATCCTAGGAATTTTACGAATATTTTATGCAGAAATTGCCCATATCGCGACAATGATTCACCAATATGTTAAAATTAATGTAGAATTGATGGATCTCTTAACTCTTGATGTAAACACAATGAAGCAGCATCTTTCAGCTCCAATTTTGTATTTTATTTTCATATGTAACCGTACATTTATAATTCAGCATTTAATATCTTTAAAAAGCGATAAAAAATTAGCTATAACAAAATATTTATATTTAAGTTAAAAAAAGCTAGATGAGAAAATGTTCTAAAATAAACCAAATTATTCGAAGCTTTTAATCATATACTGAAACTCTGTGAAAAGCTGGAAATAATGGAAGCATTGAAAATAAATCATTGAATTTTTTCATAGATTAATAAAACTAACCTTTTCAATTCCAGTATCATTAATAAATAACTATTTATATAATGTATAAATATATAATATATAAATATTGCAAACGTAATATTAAAATATTTCATGTTATTTTAACGAAAGACAAATAATATAATTCGTTACTTAAATATATTGAATGCATTTCTCGGAAAAAATACCTTTTATAAAATTATTTAAGCTTTTTCCTTTGATTTCCATCATTCTAAATTTTCAATTAAAAATTTAAATTAATTATAATATATAAAAAGAAATTTTCAAACACAGAAAAAATTTGTATGAATCTAAATTCGTATCAATTTCAAAGCATTTCTAACGAAAAGGGTTGACGGGTTTCAGTAAACCCGGTGAACAAATTTAATATCCTTCGTAATCTAAGATAATATTTCGATTACAAAAATTATCGCTAAATTATGACAATGAATCCGCCATCAAGCCATCAAGGGTGCAAACGCAATTTTAAGATTTTAATCCCGATATTCGCGCAAGCGCTGCAATTTTCATTCCACCGAGCTCGCGCAACTGCGTCGAACCTCCCCCATACATATCCAATCTCACTTTGGCGCCTTATCGCAGTTTTATATTATCGGCCCTGTTCGCGCTTTTTTCCTCCTCTCTCTCTCTCTCTCTCTCTCGCTCAGCGTACGCAGCAAAATGAGTGAACTCTCGCGTAATATCATCGCCCTCGAGCGCGAGATGCTGGATAGGATCAAGCGTACATCTCTCTCTCTCTCTCTCTCTCTCTCTCACTCCCTCTCTCTCGCTTATTTCACTATCTATATATGTATATAACCGAAGCGTTACACGTACGACGCGCTGCCAATGATACGCGCCGACAGTTCGCTCTCTCGCTCATACAGCAATGCTGGGAAATATTTTTTTTTTCGTTAGTGCTCCCGTACTGATGCGGATCATTCTTTTTACGGCTGAATTATTTTTACGTCTGGAGCGTCAGGCCGGATATCGATCGCTGTATTGTTGCTGCTTTCGCTATTATAGACTGTGGACACTTCTATTTCGTTCTATTTTTCTTTGGCTGCACTGTGAACAGCTGTTGTATGACTTTAATCAATCCGCCGTTTAGGATTTGGATCTGTGAAACGTACGAGTTCTTCTATACAGTGCAAGTATGCATTTAGATGGTTGTGGTATCAAATTTCAAAGTCGTTTTTTTAAATAGAAATGGAACAAATCTATGTTACTCGATTTATTTTTACAATTACTGTGTAATTTCTTGTTTTATTTTACGCTGTAGGTACTTATAATGTTTAAAAAAGTATATTCCTAAATTTTTTTTCTAAAATTAAGGTATATGTATATGAAAGAACTGCTTTTACACTTCTTTTGGCGTATAATAAATTGATTTCATATTTTGTAATTAAAGTTAAAATATTTGATAAAATACAAAATATAGTTTCGAAACGCAACGTACGAAATCTTATCAATATAAATCTCACGAATCAAACGGCCAAACTTTGCTTATGCAGCTTTTCCAGTTACAGTAATTCGATTATTTACGCTGTGTTTGCTTGGCTCTGATTGCACGTGTAATTCAGTTATACGCCGATAATCACTTTTCCTATCACAATATATTATACGACTAATTCCGTATTAATTTATCTAATTAAGTTATTTATAACAATAAATTTGTATGTCTTTTAAATTATGTTACCTCAATAAATAACCGCAGTTACTCCATTAAATTATACAACTGTATTCATAATCGATTCAAAACTTTGATAAAAGTTTTTCATGTTCTGTCAGCGTCGAAAACATATGTTGAAAGGTACATCACATTCTTGTCCGAGATGGTTGATTTTGTTTTCTCTGCACATCTATGAGCACTCGAGCAATTCCAAACATTAAAAGCGAAAGCACTGTGAAAAAGGGAGATACTGCAGGGACCGGTACTTTTTGCTCGGCCCTTTTCTCCTACCCTTGCATTTTGGAAAGAGGACAAATGCATTCCCCAATAATCTCGGTGGCAGCCCTCTCGGAAAGCTTCTCGAGACTTACGCGCGGGGAAAATGAAATTTACCATTTCACCGCTGTCAAAGGTTTTCGTTACGATGGCGCCGTTCATCGGTGAAGATTTTATTAAATTTGTCAGGGGCGCTGTGATGTAATATAGAGAGTTGCGATTTTTCATAATTTCATGCTATATGGGAGAATTAAAGCTTTCAATGTCTTTATTTTATAAAAGCTCTATAACCATCATTAATTTCATCAAAATTATTATTTATTATGCGTATGCAATAATAGTATTGTGTACGCGTACCGATTTTGGAATACATGATTGCGATATACTTGAATATATATTAAGTTACAAGAGAATTTCATTATTTTATACACTTAAAAGCTTAAATAATAAACTTTTCCTGCCCATGATTTACAGTGACTTCCTCTCAATTCTGAATTTTACACGTGCTTTAATCATTTGAAGGGCCGGAGTGAAAAGTTTTATGGTTTTTAATTTAGAATCTCGAAAACTAATCGCCAAGGCTTGAAAAATGCAGGGGTACGAAATATATATTGTACTGAATTTTATCGTAATATTTATTTTTTTAAATTTATTTTGGTATTTTGACAATATTTTTACGCGTTTTCGACTGCTAAACTCCTTATTGAATTTGATCCTTCATTTAATAAGAAAATTTTTGCAGCTACATTTTTAGTTCAATTGAAAGATTAACATTTTACATATTTGTGTATGTGTATAAAGCGCAAAAACTGTCCATAGAATACAGAAGTAACGTTAAATTTGACAATTCGGTTATCCTACAAGTAGGGAAATAGAATGATTCAATTGTCATTTGTACCGAGAGAATAATTTTGTTCTCAATTTACTGCGGTTTCCGCTGCATTTCTCTGTCCGACTCCGGAGGAAGTTAAATAATCTATTTGAAAACTTTCTTTAAAATACAATAAAAATAGGTATACGTATTCAGAAAATACTGAAAGAAAGAGAGAGAGAGAAAAGAGAGTGTGCATCTCGTTATATTTGGGTCAGGAGTTCGTAGTAACGATGTAGTCGGTAAAAATATCGAGCGCAATCAAGTTGAAATTTCCCGGGCGATGGCTGTTGTTCCATCGTTGAGTCGAGAGGACTATAATGGCGCAGAAAACAGGAAATCGCTGAAAATTTTTCAAGCTTCCCTGCTCTCTCTTTCTCGCTTGCGCGCTCTGTCCTGATTGAAAATAAAAATCAAAAGAGTCCTTATAAAATTTTGTTTTATTCACTTCGCGCTAGTCGAACAATTTCTTTGATACACAGCGTATAATCTACCTTGTCAAATAAAAGTAAATTCGATTCGTATAATTTGGAATTCTTGTCAATTATTGGAAACAATGAAATTTTACGCAACTCGGATGCTTTAACTGTATTTTAATCATTTTATATTATTTATCAATGTGTCGATCATATTGTAATTGATAAGCTTAACGATTCAAATGTCTGTTTCAGTTGTGTTTGCAAAAGGGAAACTTGATAGATTAAAGTGTTTTATTACACTGCAGCCTTTTTAACCAGAATAATATGAAATATAGTATGGGCAGCATGCAAAATCAGTAACTAACAATGACATTTTAATTTTTCGTTTCAATAATAAT
This sequence comes from Megastigmus dorsalis, assembly GCA_900490025.1. Classification (NCBI taxonomy): domain Eukaryota; kingdom Metazoa; phylum Arthropoda; class Insecta; order Hymenoptera; family Megastigmidae; genus Megastigmus; species Megastigmus dorsalis. The sequence continues at coordinate 12,973 of UELU01143277.1, forward strand.
AATTGTTCATGTTTTCTGAGTGATAAAATAAATATGGCTAAAATGTACCTGGGCTAAAATAAAATGGAGTTTAATTTCAATGACGTTATAAATAATTTAAATCCAGGTCATGAATTGCGTTCGTATTATTACATCGTGCTATATCAGGACATATCTCCAGTTATCGATCAAAATCAATGACACATAAATCGTAACGTACCACTCAGCTGACATGAATGTATTGGTAAGAGTGAATTGTTAATCAAGTATGGCAATTTATATATTAATAAAAATTCATTTTCCCGGATTTATAAACACTTGCGTATAACAAATAAATATTTTATATCTATTTACTAGTAAGGTTTAACAAACCAAAATACTAAAAAGATAAGAAACCATTAAATTGTTCGCATAAAATACTAAAAACGTAAGAAACAATTAATTTTTCTGTGCAAAATACTATAAACGTAAGAAATAATATACTTGTTTGAAGAATATCACTGCATTCTTTATAGTATGAGATCACTTTCTACTTGATCTTTTGTGTAAGAATACAAATATTTCTTGTGCAACTCAAGTTTATTTACAGTTAGTTTATACATTTTGTTGTAGCTTGTTCATTCGATTTTTCTACTTTCTCATCAGACGAAAGCATAATTTAAAAGTAGGTCAAAGAGTACATTGTAGAGCTGACGTAATTGTGAATCTGATGATACGATGATACTTAAAAAAAGTAAAGGCCCGCAGGGCAGATTAAAACCTAGTGGTCCGCTACAACCCTTTCATGCCTCCAAGACGTTATAGCTGAGCACCAAGACTCTATGGTCACGATAAACCCAGTTTGATCGCGATCCACCATTGGATCGTCGGCGGGTCTCTCGCTTTATCTCTCTCTTTTTTCCGCTCCTATACGCCCGCACTGACACACTCGGGCGCGGCTTAAAACCCTATGAGGGGATGCCCCTTGGGCACTAAATTTTTTAAGAGGCCACATTCTTTCACATTAATGCTCGCGATAATTAAAAGTCTTGGATGATGCTGCGGCTGCCTACTCGCTTCAAGATGGATTATAAAAAAGTTTAATTTAAATGAAATTGCTGAAAATGTGAGTTGCACGCTATTAAGACTCGAATGGTTATTTCAATCGTTTCAAAATTGTTCACTGATTTTACGATATTCTTCGACTCTGATTACTTGCTTTGCTCTTTGACAGAGTTGTTTCCGTGCTCAAATTACAGCAAAATATGTACGTATTATTGCATCTGAATTTTGAAATGTACTTTGCTAAATTTGTTCTCTCCTGTTTTGGTATGATGGTGAAAACTAAAAATAGCTCTTAAATAGAAGAAAATGTAAAAAAATATTTTCAAGAATAATATACTTATTCAATTATAAATAAATAATGTATTTACTTAATTATTAAATTTTTTTATTTTGAAGTAAGTATTATGAATCCGATTACTTTCTTGGGCTCTTTCGATGAGTAATGGTATACGATTAGTCATAAGCTCATTTTTTAAATACTAATCTATACGCAGTCATAATTTAAAACGCATAACCGAATGAAAGTTGGTAATAATTAAGAATTTACTTCATGAGCACTCTCTTAAGAAATTATCCCGACACAATAAAAAATCCGTAAATCTTTTCATCCACTGTTTCTCAAAACTCATAATTCCATAGCGAAACCAACGTGAATCGCGCATCAGTAACAATAACAAAAAATAACCAACTGGAATTACAACAGGAATTATTCATTAGAAATTCATAAAGATTATGTTCGGAATTACAATTGGAATTCGAGCTGGTTACTTTCAACTGGGAATCCAGCACATACACCCAGATACTCCTCGGCAGAATTTGTCCCTCAATTTGTAAGACGCACGGATATAGAATACGTTCACGGCACAAGCGCACATTCGCGCAGATAACAATGAACCCGCAGCAGCAGCAGCAGCAGCGAACCATCTACCCCTTCTTCCTCGTCCAAATTGTTTCTCCCTACCGCGCATGAGAATCATCAATTCACAAAGCTGTTTTATTGGACCCTCAAGCCTCCCAGCCTATATACTATCCTCGAACCCATAGAGCCTCTACGCTCTTGAAACAACAATAACTCGAGTGCCCTGCGACTATCCTCTATATATATATAACGCGTTCACTCTTGCACTTACTCCCTCTATGTCCATTCAACCGGCTGCACGAGCATATATACACGTGTGCATGTTAATATATGTATATATAAATGTAGTTTGGCAACACGTGTAGCGAATGAATTCCAGGAATTCGGTCGTTGTCCGAGGAATTCTGGCGCCTCTGTGCGTATGTATATGGTCGATCATTCGCGACGTAATCATTTTCCCTGTGGCACTTTCGAGATTCTCTGTGTAATCCCTGAAGCGTAACGCCTTTAATATCTGCGCGTATATGGGCTTTGTTGACTGTCATATGGAGGTTTTGGGATGAGCGGGGAAATAATAAGTGCCACACTGCACGAATCCATAAACTAATCTGAAAATCACTCGAATGTGTAAAAATTGCTCCAGTCTATCTTAATAGAATACATACTTGGATTTTTATATACTTACGAAAAAAAATTAATAAGCTTCTAACATAATTTTCTTATTTAGTCAATTGTTTAAAATTGAACTATCAAGATAATCTGATTATCATGACCTGAACAAAATACATTCTACTTAACAAGCATCAATGCTTATCCATCCTACAAGAACAAAGTCCTAAAAATATTATTCCAGTTTACAACGTTTTCACGTTTTTAAACTATAAGAAAAGTTCAAAACTAAACTTTCTATTTCAACTTTAATCAAATTTTACAATTGGATGAGAGATTGTAGAAGAAACAATCTTGCCAACAATAGGACCATCTCCGTATTTCATCTGCTAATGAAATTCAAAAAAAGCCAAAAAGAACGAGCGAAGACCCGCAACATGCAATGCAGCAATCACGAAAATGCTTACGTGTAAAGAATAATTTTTCAAAGCATCAAAAGAATGTGTCTACGGCTCGTCAGTAGTACTATATATATAGCTAAACCATGAAAAAGAAATTGCAAATTGCATTCTCGCGCCAATACAGCAGTGCGCAATCCGCAAAGTCGCGCTGGGGCGTTTAATAGAAATTTCATCCTCTCACGAGACGGCGCGGTGGTAACATCCACGGTCTAAACGAGCGCACGTGAGCCGGGTACCCAATGAGAAAGTAATTACAATTGCATCCGGTTACTTACACGCGTCGAACATACGTACACACGGGAAAAAATGGCTCTTGTAATATTTAGAATATAAAATTCTAATTTTTACAATGCTGCCTAGTAAAGGAAGCACAGTTTTACTTTATACTATAAGTAGTACCATAGTAATAAACAGCAGGCTGTTTATGAAAAAAATTGTCTTTGTTATTTATATATACACATATATATATATATATTATGTTTTTTTTTATGTGATTTAATTTACATACACATTAGAATTTTAAATAAATTTATTATATTAACTCGTTTATGTTCCTTCGAAACGTTATTTTAGGTAAGACTAGCGTGTAAAAACAATTGAAATTATATTATTGAAATAGAAACAATAAAATCAAATGATTGAGATGCGAATATAATTGATAACGTTAATTCAATGTTCTAGGACTAATGATAAAATAAAAGATTTACTTCTATATAAATTTTAGTGTCAATATTGTTGTAGGTAGTTATAACAAAATTTACTACAAAATATAATATAAACTCTAATTTAGAATATTAAATATTCTTTATAATACGCATGTAAATTTTGATATAGCATTTTGACAATGTTACACAGCAATTTTTATAGAAAAATATTATTCCTTTTTTTCTTTTATTTATAATCATAATATTTGTGACTAAAATAACAAAAGTCCTCAAAATATGAGACTCTCCCTTGTTATTTTGAAACATAACAATTTTTGCTACATTTATAGTAAAGTTGGCGTGCATACTTAAAGCGCTGCACATTTTATCGGCTGTTTCATAGACACTAATTAGTCGTTGATTGCGATGGGGTGTGTACATCTAGTCTATATGCGCGTATATACAACACTTGTGATGGTGGAATATTGGGTGATGCGCAGAAAAACGTCGACGAGAGGCAGGGCGAACAATGTGGAAGAATATATAGGGTGAGGCACTCGATGTGCGCGTGCCCGGGTCCTTATGTTGCGCGGTGTGTATTATAATGTATGCGTGACTAGAGAACGATGGGTGAAGAGGAGATGAGTCCACGTGGAGAGGTTGGAGTGTGGTCTGTATAGGGAGGGAAAGAATCGGAGGGAACGAACAGACGAGTCGACGGGATAATTGTGAGAGGAGGAAGGAAAAATCGATAGTCGAGAAATGATTTTGAGAGGAGCGCTTTGATCTATTACTGCGAAATAATCGGCAAGCGAAAACCTATCGTTAACGGTGCCTGAGAGATAGAAATTGATCGTAGTGTAAATATTTTTAATGGTGGTAAAGAAGAGCTGAAAAGGCTTGCCGCAGTAAAATATTCAAGTAATGAATGAATCACTATAATCTATGAAGCACTAGTATTATCTATGCTAGTACAACCAATCGAAGTATTAACTCATTCAATTAGGTATTAATATAATCGGATCAGTTAATTGTACTAGGGAAATTTGAAAGAAAAGACTAATTAAATTGGTAATTTAAATGATTGATTATATCGACTTCCATGATTGTAGAATAATCGAAATAGTATTTAATGGAACTTTATAAATAAAAAATTAATTTTTCTGACAACATTTTTTATATGTTCTCTTTTGATTCAAATTATAGTATCGTCTACATACTAGAAAAAGAGAGGCAAACAATCATGAGTATTTTTTAACAATTTTAGATAGTCTATTTCCAAAAGTATATCAAAATTATGAAAAATTTGCCTCGGAAAAAGCCGAAATCGCAGCTGTACTAAAATATTAATTTCCAATAGGGCACAATTTAACTTCTTCTGCTAACTAGAAAACTATTTTTTGAATCACATGCTTTCTTATACTTCATGATACATATGATAACATGGGTTTTATACAAAATACATTAATTTAATCGATATTCATGTTATGTATACATTGAATATAGCATAGTTTTGCAAACAGTACTTCGAACAACAACTTCAGGATTCCAATTACCTCACCATGAAATAGCATTTTGTACTATAACTTTGAACAACATTCACAGAATAATAATTGAACCCTGTGTAGGAAGCTGAGAAAACAAGGTAATACAAATAATATTTATTAGTCAAAAGTAAATAATGAATTATGAATTTTCCTAAATAGTAAACTTAGCGACTATCTTGATTTCTATTTAAATGCAATGAAATTCTTGGTAATCTCAAATGAAAATTATAATGAAATAATTAGTTAAACCCCGCGTTAAAATATTTTGTATTGCCAATATATTGCTGAAAAAATTGTAATATTTGGTTAATTCATCGAGCAGTACATTTTCCATTTATGACGTGTATAAGGTCACAATACAGAAAAAATACATTAGGCTTCTTAAAGTACAAACCGATAAAAAAAAAAACATTTTTTTGAACGCAATATAAGCGCGATACATTAACCATTGAATTGGCAATATATGGCTCATGTACTGTGGCTATATGTGTGCCATATATATGGAAAATGTCGTCATATGTTGCTAATCTTTCCAGCAACATATTGGAAACAAGAAATATTTTGGTGCGGAACCAAATGGAAATGGAGCTACAACGACAATTTACCTCGACTAAGGTCACCGTTTACATCGATCCCTCGTCAGATCTTCGCCACCCTCGCAATTTATCGGTTTAATAAGGGGAAATCGCGAGACGCTACACTAACCAACAAACGCCAAAACACAAAGTTCTTCAGTGTATCCACAGTCGCTTACCTCCGCCAAGTTCGAAAATTCCTTGTATAAACTTGGGCCAGCGGAATCTCAAATTTCCAACCAGCTCCAATTTCTCGATATATATACCTTCCCCGACATAGTCGTTCGCCTCGCAGTGTCGACGCTGTAAGTTTCCCGAAAGGCTAGTGTGCTTTTTCCCTCGGTCTTCCGCCATTTCTATATACGTGACTCGACGCACCCACACACATACACACACACAATCCTTGAGTCTCCGCATGTCCCATACAGCCACGAAGCCTGCAGTTGACAATGGCGGTGTCGGTCACACACAGAGAGAGAGAGAGAGAGAGAGAGAGAGAGATAGAGAGAGAAACGGAGACAGCATCGCGACGCTGATATATATCGGATGAAGTGGCCTTCTATTGGTTTCCTACCATATCCTCGGACAAAGCAGCGCCGTTGCGTGTACGCGCGCATATGGTCGGACTGCACTCTGCCTCTGACTGAAATCTGGTTTGCATCGAACGGACGTGAGCGGACGACGCATCCTTTGCCGATTAGAGCCTTATGCGTTCTACTGCGTCGTCCGATACGCCTCGGCATACGATTTCGATATGTTCATCCGTTTACAGGGCCGCTCGTGTGTGCTGCGACCGATACATTTCCCGAGCTTTTATTAGAAGTCTGTATAGAGGTATTTTGTGGTAACAAAGGAATTACACATTGTCATGTTGAAACCATCTTTGATTTTTACTTTTGTAGCCATGAAAATAAGGCTTACTGAGGTTTAGGGGAGATCGGGGCTATGGGGGTAGGCTGGCCAATAGCTATGAATATATATATATATATATATATACAGCGACGTCGCAGGTATCGGCGAACTACAATCGCGCATGAGCGGTGAATTACGGGCGCAGACCGTCACTTGTCGCATAACAAAGTAAGTTTTAAAATACTTTTTGTCTGGTCTTAAATATTTTTCCTATTAGTTAATGAACTTATTACCAAAAACGTAATTGTATATTGACTTTGCCGGTACCCTCCTTTAACTGAAACTCTAAGAAATGATGTACTAAGTATTTATTCATTTTGAGAATTTAGAACAACATTCTCGCAGTCGTAGGTACATAATTAATTATAATAGTGAAATTTATTTTTCTATAGTATTAGACCTTTTTTTCAACATATAGTACAAGTATTGGGTCGTGTACCCGTTTTTTTTTTTTTTTTTTTTGCAGCTCACAGCGAACTCCAGATATTTTGTTAACGTTTGTTCTAACACTCCTTCACAGGTATATCTGCCCTGTGACACGAAACGAAATGGCACTGAGTGGACGAAAATCGGTCGAGGATTCGAGCACTGTGAAAAAATTTTTTGTTGAGCCGAAAGTGGGTAGGAAAAAATCTGGAACGAGTGTTGTAAATTTACGCGTTTCCGCGCGAACTACAATGTATTCACGTGTAACGAATAGAATAGAAAAAAGAGAGAGGGAATTCAGTTCGATTGCGGTTTTCTCTCGTGTTTTTTCTTTTTTTAGTTAGAACTAGAGGTGCACACGAATAAATTGATGTAATTTCACTTGAATGTATAAGACTATTGATAATCCAGAAATGTTATTTATTGCAATGAATGCATTTATAATTGTAACGTTTCGAGGGCTTAATCGTCACTATGCCCTCCTTTTCAGACGTATAGAAACGATGTCGTATAACTTGAGCCAAATACTTTTAATAACCAAACAAATATATGATTAAAATATTTTGGACACCTTCACTTTTACCCCAATCCTCGCGAATGGCATGGATGTGTCCATATCGGGTCGTATTCGCGAGGATCAGGAGGCTACTAATTTTACTCAAGTTAAGTAACATAATTTCTCTAAGCCTGAAGATGAAGGCATATATGACGATTAGGCACTCAAATCGTCGCAATCGTAGATGTATTAATTGCAATAAATTACGTTCCTGAATGATCAATAGAGCCTTACACTTCCAAGTTTATAACACTTATCGGAACGATAAATTCTACGCATTATCATTTGAGTTCACGCCTTTCTTTATGCTTTTGCTAAAAGTTGCAAATTGTATTGATTAGTTTCATTGCAAGAGTTAAATAAAAGTGCAGCGCCCTTTTTTAGTCACTGAAATGAAACGATATATCGTAAAAAAGAATTAAATATTGTGAACCGTAGCGTTACAATTTTTTTATTAAATTTTTATGGTCTCAAATTACCTTTTTGTGCATGTACATATTTTTATACAAAAAATATGTTTTACAATGCGATATCCAATCTCTCTCTTTGACAAGAATGTGTATATACTAAAGAATGAATTGAATAGTTCAGTAATTTGTATTTATATGCAGTTGTAAATTATTTATATTGTTATGTCAACTGTCTTTTATTTGCAAAGGTTTTGCGAAAATGTAATTTTCCCCGATATAATTCTACAGCTTTTTTGAATAAAGTAATGGAATATTCAATCGAAGTATGGAGAATGAAGTTTTAACTTTGATACTTATTTTCTTTGTGAAAACTTTCTATGCTTTTATTTCTGCACCACTTACATCGGTATATTCGATGAAAAAAAATCAATTAACATTCCACTCGTCCTCTAATTTTTCTTGACAACCCTTACGGATATGTACCTCATAAAATATCTAATTACGTTACACGCTGCTATAACAACGTTTATTTATTATTGATACGATACTACAGTAAATACTACGTTACTTTAGTAAATTAGTCCCCAATTCGATTAGTAGCATAAATTATTTTGTGCAACTATCGATATTTTCCAATAATTGCAAAAAATTATAGTGCCATACATTAAACTTCAGTAATGAAATTTTATCATTTTACTATTTTAAGTAACGGCGTTTAACAAGATTTATAGTCAAATTAATTTTAAGGGCGTAAAAGAGTGAAAGGATGTAAACGAAAATTAAATTGCAGCTTCGTTTGGAGGCTACGCGAATCAGGTGAAAATTACGGCAAAAGATGTAAGTTACGACTGAAAATTAAACGTAATATATGCCTAGCTTCATGTCTGCACAAATTAATTACGTCACGCTATGCATTTATTAACGAAAAGAAAACTTTATATTAATTTAACTTGGATAATGAATAAATATTTCTTTGAAAATTATTGAAAGATTTAATTACGTATCTTTTGGAATTTTTTAAACCTTATTTGATTATTTGATTTATTGTTATTACTATTCACTTATATTAATCAATCTTCAGATCGTGTAACGCGTTTTAATTTCCCCTAGTAGAAAATCAAACATTTTAAATATGCTCAAAATTATTGTATAGCTAAGACAAATGGATTAATAATTTAATTTTTTATGTATATCTTACAGATTAATTACGGCACGAAGTTTTTGTAGAATATATGTAAAAGTATTATAAAGTACAAGTATATTGTACTCCTGCCTACATATTTTACTGTATTAGTTTTATGAACATTTATACATTAAGTTGACAAATTTTGTAAGATACCATTGTAAACAGATTGTGTTTTATAACGTTGTTTTAAAAGAGTATTGGCTTTCAAATATAGTTCTATATCGTCTTTCCATGATTGTAGAGCTCTTAACATTATTAATGATGCTCTATTTTTATCCAATTCATACTTGTTATATCTAATAATTTAGCAGAACTTAAAGTGCTTTAAATAGATACTGTTTGAAGATTGATGATGCTCATATATTTTTAGGCTTTATTGGATTTTCTTGTATAAATACTAAAAAAATGAAACATTTTAAAATAAAATGTAATATTTTCACATAGGAAATATATCAGTCTAGACGTATGCACTGTTAAATATTTGTTTAAATGTTATGCCAATTCAAAAAAAATAATTAACTATCACTACACCTTTGATAAACGTATTGGCTCAGAATTACGTATATAAACTTCTGCAGTGGTAATAACATAACGTTGATTCCTTATAGAAAAGGTGACATCTCAGAATCGGTGCTTTGAACTTTATTTACGTAAAAATTCCTTGAAAACGTTAGATTCGAAATTGATCTCGGAATCGAACAAATTGTACACACGAATGTCCATTTTCCCACCAATTCCTTTCTCCTGCACGCGACCAAGAGGTCAGTCAACCTCGCTGCAAGCTCAGAAAACCAACATTCGAAAGCTTCTCCCGCTATATTCCCTCGGCGAATCAAAGCATCTCTATACATCCGCCTGTAACAACGAAAGAAGCGCTCCTGTACAATCATTTGATTAAAAGCTAGAGAGAGTGAGAGCGCGCAAACAAGATTAGACGCTGATTGCGGCCCATGCACACGCATGCACGCGACCTCTCAATCCCATTACGCGCGCTCCCAGTCTTGCCGCAGCCGCGCACCTAAGATGCCGTGTGCACGTAGAGAGAAAGCTTTTGCGCATATCGCGCCACACACACACACACACACAGAGAACGAGTGTGTGTGAGACAGAGAGAAAGAGAGAGAGAGAGAGAGAGAGAGAGAGGAAGCGCTTAATTGGCCTCGCGCGCGCGCGGGTACATCGGAGGTTGTAATTCACTTGGTGACATTAGCCCCCGCAGCCAAGCCTCCCTTCCCTCTATACCGCGCGCACACACACGTAATATAGATATATAGACAGGAGAGGAAAGGGATATATCTTGGTACGCGCGGAAGGGCTTTAACGCTTTTCGTGCTTTATGCGCGGGAGATGCAACTGCAGGCTTGCGGACACGATCGCAAGGTCCTGTGCCAGAGAGAGAGAGAGAGTTTATGTGGGAGCTTTGGGGTTGTAGGCCGCAGTGTGTGTGTGTCTGTTCTTGCGCACGGTGCATTTTAGCCAAGAGCGATTCGAAGGTTCAAAATGAATGCATGCATATATATATAGAAGCTGACCATATGTGGGACAGATACGAGTTTGTAATAACGGGGCGGGATTTGCGTGATGCTGGTGATTGAAAGTGTAAATAGTTTATCGTTGATTTTAATGTTGAGCAGACTGATAGATACAGTATGGAGATGAGAAACTAGTTCGTAAAACGTAATGCAGCTAAGGATGGCTGACCATAATCGGATTTTTCTACTGAGTTTGTATTTCGTCTTTATATTTATGTCATTATCATCTTCCATTATTATTAGTAACGGCATAAAGGTTACATAAAATCATACATAAGTTTCATGTACACACATTTTGCATAGTTTTATACTTATAAAGATACATAGAAATATGCATATTATAGTTGAAAATATTAGAATATAGCATTTATAATATATATAATCGATAATATTTCAGTATATGCTCATTATATCTCATTACAGATTTGATTTGCTTTAACGCAATTCAAATTACGCTTTGTTGATATTCTGATCGTCATCTCTAATACAGTTAAGTCTAACGAAATTCTGTGTAGAAAAAGGAAATGTTATTACAGGGTAAGAGGTCTGCTTTAACGGTAGAAACAACTTATGAATTACACTTTTCGATCGCTTAAGGAGTCTTAAAACGCATAGAACTCAATATTAGTTTTACTTAATTTCCAATTTACTCAACCTTTCTAATAATGGTGTCATAACTAACTTTATTATGATTTTTGTTTTTTCTCATGTACATACAAGTATACATATACAGGGAAAGTTATGTAAACTTGTGATTGTATTAAAGCAATCGCAGAAAAGTTAATTCCAATCTCAAGTAATGGAAAATCGGAATTTCTCATAGATTTATTAAATATTCTTTCAATCTCGTTCAACTGTTTTTTGTGCATCTTCTTGAAGTCATAAAAGAGTACATCTTGAATCCCTCTCAAAAGTTTCCACCCTCAATCTAACATCCAACTAACAAGCAGAATCCCAAAGTAACGCCCACGTTGATTTCTCAATATAAAACGTTAAACAAATAAAGCAGTCCGATAAACGGGCGCAGATGAGAGTAAAAGTTGGCGCTCCCCGAATATAAAGAATAAAATGCAATAACCGTCCGACACTTCTTAAATACACACACACACACACACACACATCATATTTCGGGGCGTTTCCGGAATTCCTTTGAAGAGTTTCTCTCCCTCGCGCGCGAATTTCAAAGCGCCAAGAAAGAGTTAGAGAAGTGTATGTACATGTACGTATATATATATATATATATATATAGGCGAGGAGGTGACGACGGCAAAAGCGAGCAAATAAGAGGTGGATATGGCAAAAAACGCGTGAAAAAGGGGACAGAGCGGGAGAAAAGGAAAGAAGAAGAAGGAGGAGGAGGAGGAGGACGCCAAGTGTGTCAAATTGTCAAGCGCGAAGAAAAATGTTTCGCCCGACTCCAGTCGTCGTCTTCTACACGTACACATGCGGCCGCTTTCGCGCACCGACCCCCTCGCCCCAATGTCTTTTATAATGCTCAGCGATTCGGAAATGGGAAAAGATCGAGCGAATAGTCGATGGCGCATATACTCCTAAGCGTCTATCTATATCACGCGGACGAGCTTTGCGAATTGGCCATAGTGAACGCGGGCGCAGCGATTTCTTTTAGCCTTATATATATATATATATATATATATATACGCGACTCACTTTCTTACGGCGCTACGCTCGCGCGAACTTTGAATAAAGGGAAGAGAGAGTGAAAAGGTATCGTCACAAAAGGCACGCGCAAACGAAGCTGAACGAAGAGAGGGAAAGAGGGAGATTTTGTGGGGGAAGAATCGATGAGATTTAATAGATGTAGTTGTTTAGCTTTGCGTAAAATTATATTTTTTTGTGTTGCGCATTGTGGAACGATTATATACAATAAAGATTTGGTGAGGAAGAAAATATTCAACATAACCTTCTTTCTTGTTTAAAAATGTAAGCGGATTATGAATAAATTACAAAATGTTACAGGTTTGTCATTTGTTTACCTTTATATTCAAAACATAACTGTTTTTTATTTTGTATTACAGGAATTGTATAATAATTTCGTTATGTGTGTAATCAATGAAAGTAATTCACACAAAGAACTACATTCAAAATTATTTAAAAATGGTTTCAAAATACATGCATTTCGGTAATCATTGCGAGTTCATCGTGTTGTGCCATATGTGTTGAGTCCCGGTAATTTCCATAGAAGCTTTCCTGAAAAGTGACCAAAGGGATTTTATGTTCAAAAGCTCAATCGTAAGCTTAACCAGACCTAATTTCACTGTAGTGCTATGTAAATATTAATCATAATACAATGATAACATTTTTAATTCTTTTTAATTACAAATAAAATGTTTCACCTCAGATAATGTGCATAAGCCGTACAACATATAGTTTTAATTTTATAAACGATACCAATACCGGTTGATCAAAAATCAAATACATCATGTATTATCGCAAAAAACTTTGATTGCACTTCATTTCTTTGCTAATACATCTTGCTTAGAATTCAAGCCAATTTTTTTTTATTAAAAATTTTTATTAAAATCCTTAAAAAAACTCGATTTCGAATAACATGTGCGCAACACAACGCGACACACAACTTTATCGCAATCGGCAAAAATAACCTTCCCTCGTACCCTCCCCCCCTCCGCCGCCCTTCTTTTATTTTCTTGAAAACTCTTTCGATTTCTCGATATCTTTCCACATTCGCCTCTCCTTCCCCCCCCCGGTCCACTTCTTGCATTTCTTCTCACTCGCGCTTGCCAAGCCCAGCGCGGAACTGCTGCTACTGCTCTCGGGCCTCCTCCAACCAATGTCAATTACATCGAGAGCTTACTCGTTCGTAATTGAATCCTTAGGAAAGGAGAACGAGTGAGATTTAGCTCCACGAGCGCGCGCCATAGTATCGGGGAAAAGCGAAAGCCAAGAAAAGAAAAAGAAAGAGAGATAAAAAAGATATACCGACCCGATAATCAAGAAACTCGACAACTGCTCTGCTGCAAACCCAGCCCGCATGCAACCGAATTACGCGCGCCGCACCGGTTTTATATAGATATATAGAGACGCCCGCGCTTGCCTTTTCTTCCCTTCTAATTCCACTTTATTTTTTAGACGCGAGTGGTGGGAAGAGGAAGGAGGTCGAAATCCAAAGTTCAAAGCCAATGAATCGGATGCATGATTCACTGGTGTCGAACTTTGTATAGCGGGAAGGCTTATAGTTATGTACGACGCTCGAGCATACAGCTGATTTAAAGCGCGTATACGGTACTCAGGGTTATTGTGATCTGTACATTGATCAAATGGGATTCGACTGATTATTTTGCACGGATTGGCTTGAATTCGTGGTGCGTTAATGCGACTGCTGTCTGCGTTGAAATGTGCAGGGAGATATTGAATCCTGGCAAGTTCATTGATCGCGTTATCAGTAGTCGCGATATCGTTAGTACACATATCAAGTAAGTTTGACAATAAGTTTTTTGGGAATCATTCAATCATTACAGTAACTATATTTTATTACAAATTTTTAACCCATTAAGTCCCAAATACAAGTAAATTTTTATCAAAGTTTGAAGTAACGATAAATATACTTAGCGCTAATATTTATTTACGAAACTTCATACCCTAGTATTTTTGAGGTCGCTTTTTTAGATGCCGCTTTTAGATTTTTGCTATCTCTTCGGTAAAATTAAATATGGCGACTTTTTTCCCGAAATGTCGGAAAATTCACACGTTCTTTTTTTTCAAACTTAGATTTCACATCGGAATTTGTAAGCAATCTTAACTCATAGTGCATGAATCGTGCAAATGGACTTCGTACTTGAAGATAGAGAGGAACTGAAAATTTAAAATTCAAGGTGGCACCCCAAAATGGCGGATATTGATGAAAAATTCAGAAAATATAGACTTTTTAGGCATCACACTTGGAAATGGGATTTATTTTTCAATATTCAGCATGAAAATGATTTTGTGTTATATTTGTGATTATTTTTAGTAAAAATTTAAGATATTCAAAATGGTGGATCCAATATGGCGGACAAAATTTTCCAACAATCCCATATTTTGCTCTGAAATTCCATACTCGGGGGTTTTCGGGGTCGCTAAATATGAAAATTTTGTTAATTTTTCATCCTGAATTTTAAATTTTCCGTTCCGCTCTATCTTCAAGTACGAAGTCCATTTGCACGATTCATGCACTATGAGTTAAGATTGCTTACAAATTCCAATGTGAAATCTAAGTTTGAAGAAAAAGAAAGTGTAAATTTTCCGACATTTCGGGAAGAAAGTCACCATATTTAATTTTACCGAAGAGATAGCAAAAATCTGAAAGCGGCACCTGAAAGAGCGACCTCAAAAATACTAAGGTATGAAGTTTCGTAAATAAAAATTAGCGCTAAGTATATTTAACATTACCAAGTACTCTATGCAATTTGATTTTTAAAAAAACCAGGTGAAAGCTGATAAAATACTGTACATAAAAAAAACCGTTAAGATAGGGTGATTTGATAATCAAATTTTTATACAGATAATTCTATTCGGATAGAATGGATGTAATTAGAAAATTGAATTGAAAATAAAATTGTCATTTAACGCGTTAGTCTGGAAGTCTACTTTTTTACTAATTTAATTGAATTGTTATTTACAGATGATCCAAAATGAAGATATCATGTCAGCCCGCAGAAAATAGATCTATAGCTTCAAATAGCTGCACAAAAGAGAATTAACATGAAAATAAAAAATTTTTTATACAGATTTGAGATTACTATCCAAAAAATATTATTGTAAAAAGTAATTGTGATCCGATGCAGATTAACGCCTTAATTTTCAATTCATTTCTTTCAAATAACAATACCTGCATCGCTTTGAAGTACATCGCAGACTATTACAATAATTAGCCTTCGCCGACCTAAATATAACATCTAACTATAGTGGCATTAAGCAACGTAACCGAAAGTCATTTTGTAAATTGGGATGAAACTGTGTCTGAACTCGCCTCAACGGAAATTCATACAGATGCAGTACTCCCACACTTACACGGACGATCAGCGCGCGATAGAAATGACCTTTCAGCTCAGTAACAACCATCGAAGCTCCGCGAAAAGCGAAACCACCATATTAGGATTCCATCGCACCGAATCCACAACGAATGGCAAGAATCGGCCGTCTGCTCCTTCCGTTTTCTCTCGCTCCGTCTCTCTCGCTATGGTATCACATCCAAGCACGTATAACCCTAAATTCCCTCGGCACGGGGCGGAAGGCGCGCGCGCGACAGAGAGAGAAGTTGGATATTCAGTGCGCATACACGTATGGCGCAACGGTGTTGTACGCTCTCTACCCGCTATCTTCTCTCTCTTGCTCTACACGACGTCTCGAATCTTTTCCTTCCAGAGGAAGGAGAGAAAGGTAGGAGAGGGAGAGAGAGAACATAGAGGCACGTGTATTCCCTTCACGAAGGGTATAACCAGCTCGGAGAGACACGCATAGTTCGGATAGTCGTTATCGGGGATCCGCTACGTGGCGGCGGCGGCGGCGGCGGTGGCGGCAGCATCGGTGGTGGTAGCAGCGGCGGCGCAATGAAACCGACTCAGCTTGCGCTCGATTTCATCTTATACTCTTGTACCTACGTGTGAGTGTGTATATGTATATGCGGGTGTATATGTGTATATATATATATATATATATATAGAGAGAGAGAGACCGGATGGAACGACTTGGAGAGATTAGCCGATCGTATAGCTAGGGAGGAAGGGAGGAGAGATTCGCCGAAGTGTACGTATTGTATTGCATTGTGGGTGTATGGGTAGAGGTTCGGGGGTTTCGGTTTGGTATACGCTGGATTTTAAGATTCTGCGAAGCGAATTGCTCCTGCCGCTGGGAGATACCAGACTTCTGTTCGATACTGAAAATTCATCCTGGGAGGGGGGAGGAAATCGTCTGTGCATGTATGTATGGGGAGAGAGAGAGAGAGAGAGAGAGAGAGAGAGAGAGAGAGTTAGAAGATGAAGATGGGGGTTAGAGGTGGGCGCGAGACGAGTTATCGGGGCTGCTATTTTGGGGATTGAACAGAAGATCTGAAAGTGTGATTGCAAGGAAGTTGTGTCGAGAAATCAGCGTAATGTTCGAGAAAATATACTAATAGCCCCAGTTTGCAGATTGTGCAGATAACTTTGGTCAAACAAAATCAGTTCATCTCACTTATATTCCATTAACAACATATCATTAAAAATAAAAGGATCAAAGCCAAAGTTTAATAATTTATTATAACAATTCTTGTCCATCACTGCAATCAATACCAATCAGTATTTTTCAGAGCCAAGAACTATTATCTCATGCAAAAATAACTTAAATACGCAATAGAAAAATAACTCAATACTTGATTGCGCAAAAATGTTCACTGACAACACACTGTACAAAAAGCTTTGAAAACTGTGGACAGAGAAATACACTTTAGACTCTGTCACTCTGCCCATCCATACCCCACGGCTTTACCTCTGTTCTCATCCAGGATCACAACTTCTTTCCATTTTTGCACTTAACCTGCAACATTTATACAAAATGAAGCTTTAAGCAGTATACACTCGGGATGACACCGACTCCAGGCCAGAAAAGCATTTTGAACTTGGCAAGAGAAGGTTCCACTTTCCCTTTTTCCCTTTACCCAAGCGCCAAAAAGGATAGAAAGTTTCCTAACGAATGAAGAGAGAGAGAAAGGGAGAGAGAGAACGCCGACGCGTCGCAGGACCCGCAGGCACAAAAAGTAATTTCGCGTATACGTGCGCGCGACTGGCTTCTCCCTTCAAGGACGACGCGAGTTTACGAGAGACGGGCGTGCGAACTTTATGAATTTTTGATGGGGGCGAATGGGAAGATCCAGACGAAAGGGAGAGTGAAAGAGACAGAGATGGGGAATGAGGTGCACTGCAAATTTGATGGGATCGGGAGAGAAGCTTTAATACAACGCATACAACACACATAGCGTGTTATAATTTTTCTTAGCAGGCTGAGTTTGTAAATAGCCTTATCTCGACTATATCTGGATGTTTTGTAATGCATATATTGAAAGAAAAGTCATCCAATTGTTTTTTTTATATGCATATATATAGCTTTATTAATAAATATGCAGTCAGAATGATAAAGTTCAAAGCTTCTCTCTAAATTTATTTTCAGGCTATATTTTTTAAGCATGTTACTCATGGTTTAATGATATACGAAACTCAAATGTCAATAATACGCATGCGTAAACTGATGTTTTTAGGTTAGATACTTTAGATTTAATTGCATGAAATAGTCAACTATGATGGAAATAGCATTTGAAAACAGACAATTATTTTGCTTTATATCCTATAAATATTTTTTTCAATTCTTAAAATAAATCATCAAAAAGAGTAATTCTCAAAAACAAAGAAATATGAGGGATTTAAATAAAAATATAAATGAAAATATTTAAGAAAAATTAAATTTAGTTCTTTTTTTCAGATTTAGTATTTCTGAAAATAAAAATATAAACAAAAGCTTTTAAAATTAAGTTTATTTTTATTTTTAGTTTACGCATTCCAGAAATTAAAGAGGTAAGAGGGGTTTAAATGAAAATCTTACCTTATCATATCTTATCTTACATTATATTAAAGTGCTATTGTCCGTTTCCATATTATTACAGTTAATATCGACAGGTTGATTGTTACCATCATTTTTTTAAAAGGACTAGCGCAAAATTCATGCGTGCTGTACGCGCACTGTTAGTGTTATAAAACAATATAATTAAAGCGATACTAATTTTTGAGGTTAAATAATACTATTAAAACCGAATTTAGTTTAAAATAAAATTCTTATACTAACACTGAAAGCATTATACACTAAATGATTTATTTAAGAATCTATTCAAATGAACATATATAATTCTGTCATAAATTTGAATTAAAATATTAATTTTTACAGCAGTGTTTAAACTTTGACGCCATTCAAAACTGATATCCTCCCGTAACCAATGAAATCGTGTCTTTAAGTGCTTCGCAACACACAGTCGTCACTTTTTTAAAAGTGGAAAATCCGAAATAATGATTAGTACTTTTATGCTTTTATCATTTTCTATCATGTTATACGGGAGAGCTTATCAAACAGTATATTTTCGTTTTTTCATGTGATAAAATTTGAATTGGCAAAATGACAGCCATATATTTTATAATATTTAAGTTACAAGAAAATCTTATTTAAATTTTTTTATTCGATTTTCGAATAAAAAAGTATTAGTTATTTAATCGTACTAATTTTAAAAAACGTATAATTAATTAATAAAAGTCTACCAAGCAATGCAAATGAAATTTAGTTCAAAAATAGTAGTTTTATTATTAAGGCATTCAAACGGTAGACTACATAAGTTTAAAAAGTTATCAGATAATGACTTTACAAAATCTAACTTCATTAAAAAAATTTAACAGTTAAATTAATGTAGGTCGGGAATCATTTTCAGTTTTCACAAAGTATTTATGCGGCTACATCAAAAATAAACGTTTACTTAAAAATATATTAAGTAAAATGAGACCCTATAATATCGATAACTACGTAAATTGAGTAGGATTATAGGATTCTGTCATCTACACACAATCAATGAATTATTATAGGTACTAGGTACATCTTTGTTACTTAATAAAAAACTGACACTAGTCATTCAATCTTGTGCTTCTTTGAATTTAAATCAAGTCTACGAAAGCACATAAGTCCTGTACTCAGGCGAAAGTAAGAGTAAAATAAAAAAATTATGGAATGATAAAGAATAAGGAACTGAATAAAAGCTGAAAGAATGAAAAAAGTAGAGGTGTCCGGAAGAAAACAACGTGATGGACTGACGGAGTGCGAATATAGGAAGAGAGGAGAATAAAAAGGTGCGAATAGAAAAGAAAGGACAGAGTTTATGAGGGGAAACGGAAAGAGAGAGAGAGAGAAACGAGGAAGAGGTACGAGCGTCGAAAAAAATGATATTCATTGCGTAAGAGTGAGTTAGAGGGTCGTTTTATGAAAGCTGAGCGAATCCAGATGAGAGGAGAAATGTTCGTGTGAGAGAGATGTTAATGCAAAGTATGATGAAGATAGATTTGCGAAATATGGTAATTGTATTAGAGGATTGAATTCCTTTTTTGAAAATGATTTGAATAACGCGTTGCAAAATATGACGCCGCTCGTATTATTCATGCATTTCAGTGCGATATTTCGCGCTCAAATGTCTATTCTTCGCTTGATTTTAAACCAGGCATTGTAGATGCAAGTACGTTACATAATTCGATATACAGTTCCATGTAGAAATCAAGTCACTATGAAACGGCGCAAATGGTGAAAAAAAAACAGTTTCATTTTGATTGAAAATAATCAATTTCTATTCAGAATTGTGAAAAGAATTATGACGTTTATATGCTTTGCAATTATGACATTTATGAGTTCTATAATATATAATAAAAATATAATCTTAGTATAATCTTTTTTACTATTAGTAGAAAATAAATTTAATTTTTTAATTTTCATGTAGTCACAACGCTATACACACATCCGCCTGATTATAACTAAATTGTACTACTTAAAAAATGAAACTACTCACACATTATCAATTGCACTTATAATAGTAGAATACTGTTAATTTAATAAGTATTGTTGTACTTTTAAAAATTTATGTACAAATAATGAAATGTTTAAAATAATAAGAAAAGCATATTTATTATTGATTTTTACATAGAAATGAATGATACAAAGAAACTCCAATACGTAAGAGAGAAGAAGCAAATCTAATACGTAAGTGTTGACATGTTAAGATTTACAATTCTAATAAGAAAAGCTTTTCCACTACACTAACATAAATTATTTACTTACATTACAATATATTTCACTGCCAGTATTTTTTTCTTCTATAAAATTATGAGATCATAGCAGTGAATGAGTATTGAAATACTATTTTTTATGTGTTTATTGCTACATTTATGAATGTTATGTGCACCTTATATTAATTTCAACATTTTAAAGTAGTTCGTGTATGATTTCTAATAAAAGATTAAGGCATACTATTTCATGCTTAAATTCAACAACCAATCACATAGATTTGATATTGGATTCACTTCTTTCGTTCATTACTTTTTTACAAGAGGATAATATTAGATTGCTTAAATTTTGAAAATATAAAATATGCTGAGAAGAGGAATATATAAGAATATAACATTGATACGTACAACATACAGTACATTTTCCAAAATTAACCATCTCTCTTAACATTGCAATTTTTGATTAAATAAATAAATCGCAGAATAGATGTGTACCCATTTTAATTTCCATCTTAACAGAGATGATTAATTTTGGAAAATGTACTTTAAGTTGTACGTATCAATGTTATATTCCTCTTCTCAGTATAATTAAATTTTCTCAGTATATTTTAAAATTTAAGCAATCTAATATTATCCTCTTATAAAAAAAGTAATGAGTGGCAGAAGTGAATCTAATATTAGTAGGTGCCTACAGAGAACAACCAGACATAAACGAATGGACTAACCTTAGCAATTTGTATAAATTGCATTACATAATATATCTAGCTTTCTAGAAATTCAAGAGCTGATCCTTTGAGAACATTATTTCTTATTTTTAAAAAGCTTTCCCATAGCAGATAACATTACTCATATTCGTGTAATATATTGGTTACAATCGTATGATACAAAATATTTGCGAATAATCGATTTCACATGGAACAATAGGGCACTTCTGGATATATTGAAGTTAAATTTGCCAAGTATCCATTAATTTAAGTTTAGAATGAACTTTTATTCACCGATAAATTCTGTGCATCGAGCGATAGCATAGTAAAAAATAACCCATTTTCTCACTATCGCGACTTACGTGTATTCCTCGCTACTAGAGATATCAAGTCATCAAATTGCCCAAGCGAATTCTCAAAGCACTAAGAACAAGAGAGAAATCGGCGAAGAAGAAGAAAAGGGACAAAAGACGACACGAAATACACGCGAAAACGTAATATAAGACGAAAATGAAACAATATTAGAAAAGGGAGTCCCGGGTACGCCGAAAATTCGCGTTACGCGACCCTTCGTACACGCTCGCCTAGCAATATAGAGGAGAAACGCGACGCCTGTATATACATCTCTCTCTCTTGCTCTCTTACTCTCTCAGCTGTGATATAGGTATATGCGACGCGGCCAAGCGCAATTACGTCATGCCGTCTGTTATAATAAGGTAACGGCCTCGTAAACTTTTATCGTCGGGCTTTATTACGGTGACCGAGGAGCAACTCGCGTTGTGCGGGTGTGCGTGTGCGGGCACGAAAAACGTATAAATTATATTTGCGCCGGGGTACTGTCTTGGCGAGAGACGAGACATTGGAATCAAACTTGGGGAAACAAGTTTATGTCCGCGTGTATATACGGTGAGAGCGGATATTAAGAAGCTGTGGCAAGTTGCGAAAATCGCGAAGGCGAAAGTGTTTCAGACCTTGGACTTCTCCTTGTTTGGTGCTGTCTTCAATCTTTGAAGATTACTATATTCCATTTCTTTTTAAATTTTTTTATTCTGGTAATTTCTACTTTAGGAGTAATCGGTTTTTGAAGAGATTCCTTATTTAATTTATCACCAGATTTAATATTCGGAAGCTGAAGAAGTTAATATTACAGAAGCAGTTCATAAGAAATCTTATCTAGTACATAACAATATTCAACGTCCTCATAAGGAGACGTCGAACTACCTTCTCTGTTTCGCCAAAAGATACCAATGCAGGTAAAAAATGGTTTTTTGCTTCTCGACAATTAATAATAAAAAGTCCCCAATTCTAATTGTAATAAAGATCATTTATAATATTGTTTTTTCAGAAAAGGGCAATAATACACTCCAAAACTTTGATCGCATGCTTTAGGCGGCACGCAATCAAAGTTTTATGTCGCATATTGTCTTTTAACTAACAAAAAAAATTATAAATGATCTTTATTACGACTAGAATTGAGGACAACTAATCTTTTACAGGACTCACTGACTTATTTTCTGGGAAACAAAAAACCTCTTTTTCACCAGCTCCGTCTAACAGTTCCTTTTGAATTAGTCGGTGCAACATGTTGGTACGTACAAGAACAATGATAGATTTCTTCATTTAATTCTATTTTCATTAGTTATGCCCTCTTCCTCTATGCATTGCTAATCTCTGCGCAAAGTTTCATGCTTAGTACTTAGTTTTAGAGAAAACTTAAGTTAGCACTGATAACTGTTAGTAAAACAGAATACCCTAACGACCACTTAAGAAGAGAATATAGCCCCTACCTAGACCGACATAACATAATTTCGATTACAGTAAAGGAACTGTTTGGATCTGTATAAATCAAGGACATCAATGCACTTGTATAGATTATAAACTACATAATATTATTTCTTAAAGTTTCAAGCAGACATTTACAGGCTGGCATTTCGGCTCTAATCATTAACCTTTAAAGGACCAGCAATTCAGTACAGTAGCTCAAAAAAAATTTTCTTTTCTTGTTCAAGTAATATTATTTAGGGGTTGTTTTGGAGTCGCTGATTGTGAATCATAATTACCAAGTTTGAATCACTCCCGTACATACTTTCATCACTGTTATAATTTTTTCCATTTCAGCAGCCACCACCTTGAATCCGATATTTTTATGTGTAGAAAGTTAATAACTATTCGTAATGAACAATGTCAAAACTCACGAGCAGTAAATTTCGTGTGTTAATTATCTAAAATAATCGAAAATTTTAAATAGACCAATGAACTTCATTAATATTTGAATAATAATTTATTACCATATTTTTTCTTATATTCTAAGAAAATTTTGCTTCGTTGCGAATTTCCCTGTGACGCTTTTCTTCTTGAATTTCAGAAATTCAATTTTTCCATAAAGGAATATATAGGGCGAAAAAATTTTTAGACAACTTTGTCAGCTTTTTTATGCGCATTTTCAAATATTGTTCATTTTTTATCATCACCTGACGCTTTTAGGAATTAATAAACAAAAAGGGTTTTAAGTATTTACGTAAGTAATAATTAGATTACCACTATACTCTATGTGATAAATTTGTATTCCTAAAAGTAAGAAAATTTAACGAATTTAATTCAATATTATAGCATACGAATATCAAACTGCGGCATAAAACAACATACACAAAGTCGAATTCAATCTACATTATCACTGCAAAACAATCTTCTCTTCTCTAAATTGAAAAACCCAAAGCGAACACATGTACCCTCCAGTCCTCATCAAAGAAAAAAGAATCCTGTGAAATCAAGGTATACGTATATAAAAAGAAGTCGCGCAATATCCCACGGGGAGGATCTTGAAGGGCAGTCAGTCTCGGACTTCGTCAATGGGGTTATGAGGACGATATGAGAAAGAAAAAAAAAGACGATGGGAACAGGGGCGAAATGAGGGCAAACGAAGATGTCCTCCTGACTCGACATCTATTCCCTTTTATCCAGGGAGGCAGAAAGGACACGATTGAATCCGGACGAGCGCGTCGAGTAATACCGAGATTGGTATCAGCAAATTGTTAGGGGCCACACACACACGTGTATGGGTTTAGGTGTATCGTTGTGTATAGTTCGGGAAACGAGACTCATCCTGGCAATTTGCTTCCTGCACGATACGCGAGTGCATAAGAGGCCAGTCGGTTCGTATGCGTCTAGTACGGGAAATTGTATATGAGGGTAATAAAATTGAGATGGAGAAAGGTCTTCGTAGTACTGATGAGAGTGCTTTCGTATAGCTTAATTAATGTAATGAGCGAATTTATCATGATAAGGAATCCAAAGTAAATAAGATTTTTTTTAAGATATTCGTTAGAATTGGTAGTTGATGTTTCGTGTTAAAAAACTTATTGCTATAGCACAAAAATGTCAAATATATTTTATGTAAATCGTATCACAATAATATGAAAATTGTTTTGTCTCTAAAATATTTATTCTGTAATACTTGATTTTTACTTCGATTTGTTATTTTTTTTACATAAATATAGTACAACAATATTATATAAAATTCATATTCTTTTGGAAATTTAGAAAATCCATAAAGTTTCCAGCTAAAAGAATTTCGAAAGGATTTTATATGATATACCCCTTTAATTTCGTATTACTATACCGTTCCTTAAAGTAGATATAACCACTTTTGTATGAATTTCACAAATATAAAATTCTAAAATGCTCATCATAATTTCAGTGTGCGTAAATGGTTTCAACATAAATCAATTTAAAATCTTAGCTTTTATTAATTCATTTTATATTCAGTCACATAAAAAACGATATCCATTCATATTACGTGTACTTTAAATATAATTATTTCATTAATACATTTCCGCAATTGATACAAAAATTTATTTTCTTAAACTTTCAAACCGGTCGGTTTCTGTCCTCTAAATAACAAAATACAAGTCTCTTTTAATGTCTCTCCCTTGATGCCTAGACTTACACGTCGCAATAGGGGCAATCGAATGAGCTGTATGTTAACTTATTTCGTTTTGTCCCCTATACATTGATTTTAAAGTGTGAGTGTATTTATTAGCGTGAGTGTGTCGACGAATGAATGAGTAGAGTGAATGATTGACTTTTATTTTTAAATGTATTGTTATATGATAGATATCGACT
>UELU01143278.1:0-52344 GCA_900490025.1 Megastigmus dorsalis
TGTGTGTGTGTGTGTGTGTGTGGGTGTAGTTACACCAATGGGTGCAACCTACTGTGCAATCTCTGGGGCATTACGGGTAAGCGAGTCATTCACCTGCTGCAGCTTGGAAGACCGAATACTGTAGTCGCTACGTGCGGTAATTCGCCTAATTTATTGCTCGATGATTTGATGATTGCTTTTAGCTTTTTCTTAATTTAATCTGGCCAGCTTGCAGCATCGAGGCAAAGATAGAAATAAACCTTTGTTAAATATTATTATATAATTGTATAACTGACGCAAAAATTTTCCAAACGGAATGCATCTGTCGCGAATTAAGTATTATGAATTATTAATTTCGAAGCGATGTTCAATTATTGAATGAACCAGCGTTATTTAAGATGAGAACCGTGTTATACGTAAAAACTATCATAGTTTATATGCGTATAATTGATAAAGTAAATTCGTACATGTGAGAGCGAGAGAGAGAGAGAGAGAGAGCGATATTGTTGAAACAAACCAGCGTAGCGCGCCATCCAGATGCAAATCTGCGCAGGCAATATATCAACGACCTTTGTTCAGATCGCGGAATATATAACCGTCATTCCCTGAATAATTTGCAGCCTGTAAATCGTAACTAAACATCACTAAGGCTCGTAACTGTGACTAGGAAATATTCATGTGCTTCGAATTCGTTATATAATATAATACAGGTGGACATCATTGTAATCGCAGCCGCGACGGAATCGCAACGCCTGTGTTTTACCTTAATCCCCGTGGCGCAGTTGATGGCATATAAACCACTGCGCAGATTTAACTAAGTTTTTCCCCAACCCTGTATACATACATATACCTATAATATTAATGCAAGCTTCATAATTTCTGTCCAGAGAGATCAAATTAACTTTCGTGGACACACGAAACTGTCCATGCAGTCGATTTTGCGTGTGTTTACCATGCAAGAATTTACGCGCTAATAAGAAAAACAATTATATGCATAATCTACAATTTTGCAACGACAATAATGAATCCATTCAGTTTTCTGATAACAAAGATATTTCGCAAAAGTCGTAACGTAGCGTAGATACATTAGTATATCAAAAGACTGGAATCCATCCTTGGTGGATTTGATTACGACGCATATGCCTCATGCGAAACTTCGCGGTTTAGGCTACGCGAAAGAAAACGTACTTATATATACACGCTGAAATGAACTCTCCTCTCTTATTTATGCTTCATTAAAATCTCCCGCGAGCATTGCCGCAATATCTTCAAATCGTATTTCAGAGAGAGGCGGGTAGGAGGAGGAGGAGGACTGTATATACAAGAGGACGCATAGCTACGGTCCTTATTATAATTTATCCTCCGAAAATATGACTTTCATTATACTGCTATATGCTATATTCCAAAGGCTCGCGATGCGCGCAATTAAATCAAATACTTGTACCGCACAGTGTGTTTAAGTTGCGTTCTGCATCTGCCTGCGCGATCGCCTTTTTTCTTTTTACCATAATAAATCGTTGCTCGATGATTTAGGAAAATTGCTTTGCTCGATACTGTACATGTGAGAATTTGAATGCCCGCTCTATGTTCAGCACTCTGATTAACGCAATATTAGCATAAATATTTTAGTTTCCGGCGAGAAGAAGCTTATCTATATTAGAGTATTAAAAGGCCTCATAAATATATCGATATTACCATTTATAAATGTATTTGTACGCCATGGATCTATGATCCAATAATTAGAATAATCGAGCTGTAGCGTAGTAGTGGAGCGCGCGTCATCGCAAAATTAAAGTAGAACAATAGGCCGGAGCGCGAGTGAAGTATCGCGAGAAAAAGAGAGGCGCTGCGGCATCGCTGCACTGCAACAACGTCGACCATGTCATTAGCAGATGGCTTCACCTGCCTGCCGTACGATCGAGCTGTATATAGCAGCGGCAGCAGCAGCGAGGTATATGCACGGGCAAGGCCTCCCTCTCCCCACCTCGCCCCCTCCTGCTTCCTCGCGCTATCATTTGCATCGAGGAAACGCCACGATAGCGCCCCAAGGCGAACAACTTTGCTTTACGCCGCATCCCCTGTATACACATATATATGTATACAGTATGTATGTGTGTGTGTGTGCGTGTGTGTGTGTGTGTGTATCAGATACACTCGCGCATGCAGGTCTATTATACAGGGAATCTATGTATGGATACGGAGAAAATCCCGCAAGCCTATAAGAGAGAGTGAGAGAGAGGGAGAGGATGTTTCGGAGGGTTGTTGTTTCCGCGGTTCGGCTACACCCTGGGATACAAGCGCAAGACACTCCTGTGTGCTATATACTCTCTCTTTCCCTCTCTCTTTCGCTGTGCTCTATTTACAGGTATATACCCTCACCATATAAACCGAGGAAAGCTCTGCGCTGCTTTGAAGAGGAGAGAGAGAGAGAGAGGGAGGGGCAGAGAGAGGAGCAGTAGCAGCAGCTATTACCCTTCTAGTAACTCACTCAATATTGCTGTTTGTCGGGGACTTCGACGACCAACGACATTATATAACCCCAAGGGAGTTGGAAATCGCGCACTTAGGACACCTGATTTTACGACGCCAGAGAGAGAGAGAGAGACGGAGAGGGGGGATGTATACGCGTCCTCCCCCTATCGAATATATGCTGTACATCGACTTGTTGATCGATTGTTCTCCAAGAAATTTTGCATATACTTGGCTGTTTGGCAGTTTGGCAAACTTTGGCTTATGGACACTATCGCTTTTCTGGACCATTAAATTTGATGTTGCGGAAAATCGCGGTGCTCCACTGTTCTTTCGTTATACATTGTCCGGAATAATGCGGTGACTCTTGAATGTGATAATAACATAAAAAAGAGCTATTTCGCCAGTGAGATACACGTGATTTTTGTTTTAAATAAACAAAAGCTGCTTGTGTGTTATAGATGAAACTTTTGTGTGATGTACATAGCATAGAGATAAACATACGAGTTCTCGGTCGTTTTCAATAACAAATCAACTTTGTTTTCATCCTCGAGCGAGTAAGAGAAAAGAAGGCATAAAAAAAAGTTTTCGATCCCGCTGGTCGTTTCGCCGATAACGCGCGCCGGCCAATAGGTCAATAAATCCCAGAAAAAAGTCCAGAAGGAGTTGGTGGGGGAGGAGGAGGAGGGCGGACAGACGTCAGGAGCGTAAAAAGCAGAGAGCGTCGACGCAAAGTAGCATCAAAAACACCATAAAGTCAGGTCGTCTGGTAACGTTCCGCATCTCCTACATTTAGTCGTCGCGTATCTCTCTCTCTCTCTCTCTCTCTCTCTCTCTCTCTCTCTCTGTCTCGGGTGCGCTGATCTCTGACAGGCAGCCAAAGAGGGCGAATAAAGCCGAGAAAGAGAGAGAGAGAGAGGGAGGAAGAGAGCTGCAAAAACGAGGCGCAGTCGGGGGAATTAAAGCGCGAAAGAGATGAGTGCGGATACAAACAAGGAAAGAGCGAGCGAGAGAGATGAAAAAAGAGAGAGAGAAAGAGAGACGACGAGAGCAAGCAAAAGGAAAATGTAGTGGCTGGCGCAGGAGGGTGTAAGACAGGAAAGACGAGGAAAAAGACGGGGAAAAGAGGAAAAAGACTTTTTTAACTGTCTCCCCCCTCTCTCTCTCTCTCTCTCTCTCTCTCTCTGTCTCATTCTCTCATTCCACTATATTTTTGTACGGCACCCCGCAGCGCTTACGCGACGCTTGCCATAGTCAAGTGGAAGAGGTGAAAAAAAGGAGCCTGTTAATTCGCGGAAGAGAAGAAGGCACTTCTGCCTTGAAAATATGACTCCATGCTGGACGTCTGGACGGTGAAACGAGGCTGTTTGCACACGTCCGTATCATGTATTTCAAACTGAAATCGTGTATTAAGAGATACAGACAGGAGTTGACTCTTTTGGAGAGGATGAAAATCCTGTGAATTCAAATGTTTCGCGTGAATTAATGCACGGATTTATCGAAAGAAACTATATTTATAATATAAATATTTATCTCTAGACAATTTGCTGTTGAATATATTTTTAAATTACATAAAACCCGTTTAAAATATAGTTTTAGGGGTAAATGTAGCTTTCAAAATTAATTAAACTAAAACTTCTATTATACGTTTTATATACAAATGGAAACATCTCTCTATTAATAAGATTTAGTTATGGAATTAACTCTTCCAAATATTAATGAAACGAACTACTGTCTTTTATTAACAATATTATAACTTTTACATAATACAAAGTAGAACTCATTTTAATAGAATAGTAAATACTTCTGTTTAGGAATTGAGTAGAGTTTCCAATATTTCGTAAGAAACGTGTAGTTATTTTAAGCACGACGTTTTCATTACTTGATCATTCATCATTCATTCATTGGTCATTTGCTAACTGCACACTATTCATACATGGTTATAATCACCTAACTAAGTTTAATATTGAACTAAATTGACGAGTGTTGTCTTGAAACTCTTTGAATTATTTTTTAATTTCACGTTGACGTATGCAGTCATGCTATCATACAGGGACTGTACAAGCAGTAGTCAACAAGTCAAATGTTATGATATAATTATAGCCATATAGATAAAAGATTGGAAACGATACAAAAACTTCAGTTGATGTTTACTGTCCAGTGTGACAATTTCCGCCCGAGCCTTTGTCAATTTATAACATTGATAAATTAATCATGATTTATAAAAAACATTATTATGCAGTGATGTGTTAGAACAAATCATTGAGATTAAGTAAACTAAGTGCCAACGAATTGACTGCGAACTTTTGAAATTCATATCTTAAATCGTATGTGTATGCACTTGGCGTAGTGTACTCGTTACATACAAACACATATGCAGGCGCAGGAATCGGAGAAAAGTGAAAGCAATAAAACTCGGCGTATACGACGGGACATTGCGTGCATTTATAAAGAAGAAATACCATTCGAGAGAGCAGCAAGACCTTAGTCGCGAAAACTTTCGGGATAGCCGGCACATACTGGAGGAAAAAGTAGACACGCAAGCTTGTTCTTTGCAATATAAATGAATACGATTTTCCGATCATTATTATTTACTATAGTTTTCGTATTGTTTGTTATATTTACATTTATTAGATATATTTTATTGTAGATTTTTAAGTGTAATCAAAACACTATTATTTCGGTTAGAAAACTATTAATTATTTTAGATGAATTACTGTTGAATATGAATAGTAAAAGGCTCAAAGGTCAATTTTACGTTATCATTTCTCATCACTTGTGTCTCGTGAATTATGTAGAGCGCAGTGATGTGTATTTTCATAATTAAAGCAGATATGACATTTTCAAATGGTCGTGTATCGTCGCTACGGTACTGTGGCATCCTTTGAAGAACGGTAACGGAATAACATCAAAAAGGAAACCCAGCAACATATAGCTATATGATTTATAGAGATTCAGCGTATTTAAAAAGAAACGCGATGTTTCATTTTTCAATTTTTTTCCATTCACTGCATATAAGAAGCTTTCAATGATTGATTCGTTTTAAACGAGGATTTTCATTTTCAATTGATACATGAATTTTTTTGCCGACTTTTCAAAAGAAATTATTTAAGGCTCATTTTTTCAGACATGAGCGCAAATACCGTTGACGTCATGAAAATGTTAAAGTATATTCAACGGCTTCCTGAGACTATATATATATATATATATATATATTGCAAATAAGACTGCGTACGAGAAATACGAGCGGGTTGTCGTATAAGCGCCAGGACAACAAAGACACATCAGTGAGTGCAGCGCGTGCACATATTTTCATGACACATACATTAAGCGGGGCTTTGACCAAGCGAGCCTGCCGCGACTTAATCGAGTCGATCCTTTTCTCAATGAATGCCTCGCTTTCAATGGAACAACCAATTTGAGAAATTATCGCCTCGGGTTAACAATTATGAACTTGGAATTAATGAAAATTTACGCACATCGCTTCTCATAAATTGTAAATGATTATCGCCAATGTTTTTCTTTTGCGCCTAACTTATATTGCAATTAAAATGTAAGTAAATTGTTTGCACGAGATTTTTATTGGAAATAATTCACCTGCACAATAAAGAAAGATACTTTTACACACTCTTCTGTACTTTTTTTATTTGCACTCTACATTCAAAAGGAAAATAAATACAGTTTTGTACCTTTTTCAGGACATTTAACGCTTGTTACTTAACGAGCTTCAAAAGAATTGTTAGAATTCAATTGAATGGAACTTCGGTATTGTTAGTATGATGTTACTTCGGATATGCAATTACATACTTAATTGATATAGTATTGCATTTAGTACAGTCTTTTATTAGCTATTAATCCATTCATTAAAAGACAATAGACTTTTGACTAAAAAAATACATAGACAAACGACTTTATAAATATTGCTAATAAATCATTATTAATTTCTGCTAAATACAGAGATAAAATTAGAATTCTTTTCTTATTAAATGTGAAAAAATAGTCTACAGGTATATAAGTAAATAATGGAAATTTCCTACAATTCAGTTATAACGTCCAACATTTTAGAAAGTTAGCATAAAGTAAATAATAATAAATTATAATTATAAGTAATATGTAACATTTTCATTGAAAAAAGTATAAAATCAGAAGATTATTTTAAAAACGCTATTTAGGCACTCGATTATATTTTATCTTAACTGACGCATTAATTAAACAATCTTTTATTATTCAGTATTTATTTTATGAAATTACTTTGATACATGAATAAATTTCACCTTAGTTCGAAGCATATCATGAAAATTTTCTACTTTCTAGAATGGCAATTATTCCAATTCAATTCGCTAGTTTTTTAATTCAACCAAGAACTTCAAACGTTTCACCATTTTAATGCTACTGTAGATTTCACCGCACATCCGTCACTGGACTATAAAAAGCCAATTGCAAGGTATCCGCCATCATTCGATAAATTACAAAATACGATCACTCAAGTTTACGCAAGTACTCGATCGTGAAAGGTGATTCGTCGGTATCTACGACTAACCAACGCTAACATGCTGAGGTCAAATTAAAAACAAAAGCTCGAATCTTCCGCACACGCATATCCCACATAGTATCAATCACCGCTAAAGCAAACTCACTTGCTTGATAAAGAGTATAACCGATGATGCGTGAATTGACTACCAGTTATGCGGACACATATTTACTTTGAGCGGTTTGCAACAAAATTGGATTCGTAAATTTACTTTAGCGAGAGAGAAAACGTTATGAGCATGAGCAAAAAACAAGAATATTTGGGAATGAATTTTTAGAAATAAACTCTGAAGAAGATTTATAATATTTTTCGGATGAATTTTACCTTAGCAGCGGAACTTTTTCGTTTTGAAATAGGTGGAATTTATGGATGCTTACCTGCAACAAAAAATATTGATAAATTAAATTAGTATATTTAATAAAAATTTGAAAAGTATTTTAGGATAGATTATAGCAAATTTTCTTTGTTAACATTTTGAATTTTTTTTATACATTTAAAATCAAAGAAGCCTTTGAAATTACGAGTAACATGATATCGTATATGGCAATCTTTGAAGTTTTCTATATGATCTGACGTCAATACAGAGACTTCAAAAGACAAACGACCTGTTACAATTTTGCAAAAAAAAAATTAAAATTGCCTACACATATAGGGTTCCATTTCTAAATTGCACGCGGCACACAGGTAATACACACTGGATGTAAAAAATATACTGCAATTTGATAACTTAGTATAAAAGTTGTGAAAATTAAATATAAAAAACTAATGCAATTTTCAAAAATTTTAAATATCAGAACATTCCAATGTTGCTGGTCTGATGTATAAAAATGAAATATACATCATACAAATAAGTATATAATTAAAAAAAAATTATATGTATGTATAGAAATATTGCGGAAATGAAAATTGAATTTTGATTCTAGTCAGTAGATGTAGAAGCAGTTACATGCCAAGAATCGTAAGACCCAGCCCTAAATAAGAAATTTTTTTTATCTTATATGTCTAGTAGTGGGGTCGAATTTGTTTTTTAAACTAAGTGTTTTTTTCATTATGCTCTAAACAAGTTTTCCTTTATATGCTCATCTTTTTATTACAACTTTGAATCCGTTTTCTTTTGAGAAAAAATATTATGACAGAGTGAGAAATAGAAAATTATAATTAATAACTTTTAATTTTTTATTAACTTTCAGGAAAAAAAAAATTTGTTTTTCTATTTAACGGCCGTTTCAAAAATATAATGTTGCTGAATTTTGGTAGTATTATAGAAATATTTCATTCAATATATTAATAAAAGTAATGTTTTTATAAAGCATACCACATTAATTTTAATCATAATTTAATTTTCAATTAAAACTGAGTACAAATAGCGTAAAAACGAAAATTGTAAGCTTTCATTGTTAGCACCGTTATTAAAAATTGGAATCAGCCCATTTGTACATCATCAATCGCATTATTAAACCAAAGGAGCAGCGTCAAAGCCAAGCAAAAAGAATATCATCGTCTAAATGGTACTACGACAAAATGCATTTTCTCATCGCGAACCAGTCGTAGAAAACATTTAACGCAAAATTAACAGGAAGGAAGGAGAAAAAGAAAGTTGATAAGAAAAAAGCAATCCGACAAGATCGACACTAACTCACTTTTACAGCGCAGATTGCGTTGCCGAGTATATATATAGTTGGAAGCGTGCGGCGCGGCAGCAGCTCGCATCAAAGTCCGAGAGGTTCGAGAGGTTCGCGAGACGCGCGCGCGTAGTGGTAGTGGCATGAGGCTTCTATTCCCTTCGCGTGACATAAGTCGCGCGCGTGTATACGATCGAGGTTATTACACGGCGTTGACGAGTGTTCTCGAGCCCACGCGCTGCAGCCTTTCTGTTCTCTCTCTCTCTCTCTCTCTCTCTCTCACACACACACTTTATAGAAGCTGCACGTCGCGCCCTGCTGGGACGCAAGCGAATGGGGCTGTAAAGCAGACTCGAGAGTCGTCCCGTAGCAGCGTTGCACCTTATCCCAACGCGTCATAAACTTCGCGAGCCGTGTTATATACGAAAGGGAGGGAGGGAGGGAGGGAGGGAGAGTGAGAGAGAGAGAGAGGACAGACGACGACGACGACGACGACAAGTTCTTATAAGGAGAACGCAACTGCAGGAGCGCGAGCTTCGCGGTAATATGCAAACTTCGCCAAGCACGAACCGCGCGACTACTACGTTTTTCCGATGTTTCGCCAACAGAACAGGAGTAACCCGCCACCCCGGCTTACTTTTCTCCCTCTTCGGATTCTATGCATAGTTTTGCCAAGTTTCACGGCTCACTGGTCTCTTGGGGTGTGTCGAGGTAGGAATACGGGGGTAGTAGCAAAACAAAATTGCCCTGTGTATTCGGGGGACGTGCGAGTTACTACGTAACGGAGATTGCGTGTTCGGCGTTCGGTTTGGCTAATTCCGAACCCATTGGCAAAGATACCGTGGACCGTATAAATTAGTCGGTTATTGGGTTAAGCGACGAAACTTGGGCAGTAAAATTAATTAATTAAAAGTTCGGGGTAATTGATTTTTATGCGGGGGCTGTATTTCACGCAGTTTCAAAAGTTATAAAAACTAATTCATGCAGGCATATAACCTTACCTTAATGTCCGTATATAGATCCTTAAGCTCATGGTATAACTTCACTACAACGTCTATGTATCATATACTTATAAGTACATACTTTAGATTTCACCAAGTTAACCTGGCCCTTTAACTCCACAATAAGTGCGCAATATATATTGTAATAGCCTAGAAAACTTACTTAGTTTGTCAAATATTATAGGTTTACATTTTATTTAAATAAGGAAGACCGAGGTAAAGTGAACTTTCTTAATAAAGACCAACGAGGATAGACGCGTAAGATTTAAATCGGTTAATAAGCTTTGCAAAATGTAAAAAAAACATCGAAAATTGAGCGTTTTGGATTTTTTAATTACTTTTTGAAAATTTGACTAATCGGCGTGAAATTCAGCGCAAGTGTATCATATCTGACAGAGGTGTGTACCAAAAGTCACTTCAGCTTAGAATTTGCCAAATCGCAATTTTTTATAATAATATATACCTAAATTGTTTTTCAAAAACTAAGGATTTGGTAATTAAGGATTATACACTGTAAGTGCTCCTTCTAAAAAATCGTGAGTTTTATAGACATTAAAATTAACCTGCACGACCATATAATTCAATAAAATCGTACTTGTTCGGGTAGAAGGACACATCATAAAATTTTCGACGCAGAAAACTGTGCCGCAGCGATGTGCAAATAAGTGGCGGAACAATATTTATCGGGATCGTTCATTATGGACGCGGTCTCCAAGGGGGAGAGTTGGCTTCATTAATTTTTCATTAATTTAGCTCAGTTTTATCCCTACGCAGTATTTTTCGACTCGGAACTAATGAACCAACAAATTGGACGCCAGTCAATTAAATCCTCGCTCGTTTCGTTATTTATTAAAAATGTTATTTTGTATTTAAAAGATATACATCATCGATTTCAGTTTAAAAATGTCAATTGAGCAAATTGAATTAATGTATACAAAGTGCGAATTGCAAAAATTTATTGTTTTCGCGTTTAATTCACATTGAAAACATCTTGATAAAAAGCAAATTAAGAAATCTAAAAGGTGTCGAACCACAATTTTTTCTCCTAACATTAAATTAAAAAAAAACATCTTTACCTCTTGATGCTGATATCACGTTTTTATTCGTGAACGTAATCCATTTCCATATACAAAATCGTAATTTATGTATAAATGACAGGCGGAACGTCGCATAACTTATTTCGAAACAAACCCTCGGCACATGTATAACGACCGGATCGAGACATCCATCTTGAGCGCGGCAATAAAAAGGACTTGTAATGAGGATCGTTTGTCGTGAAAAATCAGGACTTCCCATGCGCAATAAGTCACGGCAGTTTACGTCGATCTGTCGCTTCGTGTACATAAATAATAAATGATCCGTCCAAGAAGCATAAGCTGACATAAGCATGTAGCAGAGCTAACGTCTTTTTATACTCACGGGGCTTGTTGCGTATATAGTGGAACCTTATCATAGAGAGAGGACCTACGACGTCTCGCGTAATCGCAGACGCGTCGAGCTCGGGATTAAATGACGTAACGTCAAAGGAGAATTCGACGCTGCTGCTGCTGCTGTTGCTTTTGCTGCTGCTGTTGCTGCTGCAGCAGAGGCGAATTATTAACGCATCGGAACAGCTGCTAACGATACGCTCGCTATAAAGTATCTCTTTCGTCAAGTTGATTTAGTTGTTGCATGCTGTTGCGCCGCAGCTACAAGGGACGAGTAACGCCATGCGATCGTGTATAAGATGGAAATAAATTACCAACGTTGGCGCTGCAACTTTCAGAGGGTTTGCGCGATAGCTTTGTATTTGCTGTATTTCATTTTTCATGTTACTTTCGGTTCCCGTTTTATTTGTGCAATGTGGCCATTGAAGCTGCTTAGATGAATTCTCCGGTAATGGGTAAAATTTTAGAGTGATTAATTTGATAGTGTAAGTATAAATATTTTTTTATTTTGACCCGTTATGTCCGTACGTGAAAGCTATACAGAATAATTCAAACTCAAATTCTGTGTAAATCTGAGTGCGTCTTACATTTTAGTAATGTTAAATTAATATATGGACCACCATATATTGAAAAAATTTTTTTTTCATTTTTTACAGACCATTGAAAAAAATACAAAATCATGAAAATGTAGACTTTTAAAATTTTTATTTATAATTTTCAAATGTTTTTCTGTGTCTTAACGGGTTAAGAATATTTAATATATCTTACTGGTACACTAAACTGGTATACTAAAACCGTCATTCGGTACCATAGAGTTACCCAACAGAGAATATAATAATAGATAATATCACTTTAACAATGAATTAAAGATAGCGTTAAAGACAATTTAGTCATTGTATAATATACGACATTTGCCTCGACATTTGCAAATATAAATTAAACTACAAAGTAATAATGTATAGTAATATGAAATTTTAGATAAAAAGGCTTTCTACCAAAACTGATAATAGTAATTTTTATCAATAAATTATAAAAAAGCTTGTCTTTATTTTTCAATTATCATTGCCTTTCACGTATAAGTATAATATATATACCTATTAGAGAAGAAATAAATATATTTTTTCTCGTATCTGCACCAAAAGTGTCACATTCCCTTCCGGCGCCCGGGAAAGAAATATGCATTTTCGTTGCTGGTATGAGGAAAAATATATGCGCCATGGGAGAAAAATTGGCCAGTCCGGACTTCGTGTTTGCCACCGTCGCTTTCATAATATACTATAAATTAGTAATTATTTCATAAATTGAAAACGTTTAAAATGAACCAGAATATTAATGCTTTATTAAAAAACAGAGAGTAAAAAATATATTCAAATATGATACAAATTTTTATACAATTTCAAACTGAATTAATAATACTCCAATGTGCTCTGCCGATATCAATATGCCAAAATATACTATAGCACAAACTGTACTAAACAGTATTTTTTTAACCTAATTCACTTAATAATGACTTTTACAACTAAAAATAAAAACTTTTATCTGGTCGACAATTTAATATGATCAACTTACGCTTCTTATTTGCATTTACTTTCATCGACACAGTGAGAAAACGTTAGTGATACGGCGTGCGTAACATTTTGAATATCAAATTTTTTACTCTCTATAAAACTTTAGTGCACGGAGAAAAATGGAAATGTGGGGTTACATAACAATAGAGGTAAGGTTTATAGCGACGTAAAGTAAACAATTGGAAAGTGCTTTTGTTTTGAAAATTTGATGCTGCCTTCGTCAGATCCGGTAAAGCTAAAAATTATTCGTGTATTGTTATACAGTCAGAAATTTAAAATCTATACTTCGTAGAAAAGAAATAAGCTAAGCTTCTAAACTCGTCCTTATTCTCATTGTTTGTCCTCGTAACGTTCAGGTTATTTTCGCGGAGGACATTACCTAAACACCGAATGAAACAAAGTAAACTGGAAATTAGTAGGAAGAGTCGAAAAGTGTTATTTGAAGTTATGTATATATATTAATGAAGCGGAGGCGCATTGTTTTAAATTTCAGCGTGTGTATCACTCGGATCCGTTCTTATCGATTGAAATCGACGCGTTGCCCCCCCACTGCACAGAATCAACGTTGCACGAGCATAGTATCGAGAGAAACGTCGATAAATATAGCGAGAGCTGATCGACGGGGAAACCGCAAAAGAGTCCTCTCTCTCTCTGAATTAACATGCAAAAGGCCGGCGTGTGCGTACACCTACATATCGATTCCCGGCTCAACGCGACTGACAGATTTCGCGCGGCACCGTAGAAACGCCGTCGACCCACCTTCCAGCTGTACCCACAACAGCCATGTACCCAGGGCCAATCGAACCAAAGCTATACAGACAACGATAAGCGCCATACACTTCTCTATAGGCCTTCGCAAAAAAACTCACTCTCTTTCTCTTTCTTCCTCCCTCTCTCTCTCTCTCTCTCTCTCTCTCTCTCTCTCTCCCCTTGAAAAAAATCGATTTTTTTCCATGCAGGTATACAGGCTTGCGCTGCATATATGGACTGGAATATGGCAAGTTTAAAATTCCCTCACACCCACCGTGTGTCATTTCCCAATTGAGAAGAGCCCGACTCCGAAACGCAGAGTGTAAAACAGAGGCTGTACTACTACTACCGCTGCTACCGTATGTGTGCGGTGTGCGTGGGCAAAATCCAATATCACATTCAATAAGCCGCGTTCTCTTTCGACGATATTCGGCAGGTCTGCGTGCAGAGACGGCTGCTGTACTATATATATATATATATACACCGAGGACTGCTCACTCAAGCTAGGCATAAACGAGGCGCGGCTTTTTTTCCCCTCTATCTGCGTATATATACTACTGCCGTATATATATATATATATACGAGCTTTGAAGAGTCCTCGCGAGTGCGAAAATACTGATCGATTCGGATCTTTCGCGCGGTACTACCCCGAACGCGTCCCGCGGGTATACGTGCATGAGTATGCCTCTATACATTATACTAGTGCCGCTATATGACTTGCCGATGCCCGATCGTTCTTCGTTCACGCGCCACCTTTTTTATTCGCCCCTTTTTTGTCAATCAACGTCATATTTTATCGCTCAGTGCTGCTCCCGATATTATCGTCCTTTACGTCCTTTTACTCCCCCCATATACAAGACGACTATGGCAAACATTTTTTCCTCAAGGTATATATACTGTAAGTTTACTGTACAGGGGGGGTTACGTCACCATAGATTGCAAAGTCTTGGATTTTCAAGTAGAGGGGAGGCGGATTTGCGCTTTAATACGGACATTCCCTTGATCGCGTACATAATCGTACAATTTCAATAAAGTACACACAGCGAGAGAGGACCGAGGTGTCGGGTGTCGACCTCCCACATGCCTGCCCCATCAGTCGAGCGGATTGCGAGGGTACGTTTTTATGAGGATTAGCTGCGGCCCTTATCCATAGGAGCTGCGGAAACCAGCCCGAATCAATAAACAGTTTGAATAATTCAAATTTCGATACCTGCTCGTGTACGGGTGTACATTCGGTCTGCCACCCGCGCACAACCGCACTCCTCGCATCCGCGCCAGTCGCCCCGCTGGCGCCCAACTCCTGACGTACTGGACCGAGGAAAAGCTCTTGAACGTTGCCAGCTAAGCATTGTCGGCATGCCAGGAGAATATCGTAGCTGTAGATGTAGAGGCGCAGCTTGCAGTGCGCGTAATGATAAACACCAACACGGCGAGGTATCGGGAGGCGACTGATTATGCGGTGAAATATTTATGGATACCCAGGATTTCGCCCTTTCGGCTTCGCGTTATTTAAACGATATACTGCTTTATGTCCGAGTCGCTGCGTACACAGGATGTATTTTTATTCAATTTTAATAACGTACATTGTTATATGATAACTTTATTTTACAACGTCGATAAAACGGGATTATGAAAAGCGCAAAATTGTACGAAGTGAAATTAACCATATATCTCTTGTTTGACAGGTAATCTTATTCGGCCAAAAAAGAGTGTACAGCGATAATGAATTCAGCGGCGGTCCGTAATATGTCGACACATTTTGCGACATGAATGGGGCTCGATGTGATTTTTCCACGAGGAGAATCTTACCGCTTCGCTGACTGCGAATAAAGCGTATGGATCGACTCGTGCTTTCTCATATTTTGTACCCGCACGTTGGGAGGCACGACCGGATGGAGAAAAAAAAACAAACTAAAATAAATATAAATAGAAACAAACTCAAAAAAATCTAAAAGTGTATTTATAAGCGCGTTCTCATCGGGTAAGTTTAAATATCACACGAGCAAAAAATTGTTGAATTATTTATAAACAGCTTTATTCGAGATATCATGATTTCATTTTACATACATGTGGAGAAGAAATATCAATTGATAAATTAATCAACATATACATAAGCGAAATAAAGGTAGAGGTATTCATAAATATTAAAACTAGAGCACGCGACAAAAGGCTATTAAATGTTTATATTTGGACAGAAAATTACGGTTGGATATGAAGAGAATATTTAAAGTATGCTCGAGATTAAAAGTAAGCAAAGTATAATAAAGCCTACAGTATTTTTCAACAATATTTTATACAAAGGCCATAAAATGAAAATTTTCTAAGCTCACGAATCTCAAGTAATTTCGAAGCTTCTACTTTCTTGACAAATCAATTTCAGCAAGTCGTCCGGAACCAGATTCGCTCGTAAGCTATGAAAATAAAAAAAGTCCAACCTCATACTCATCCGGAATAAAGTCGGTGCAGCAATAGTAGAGCAAAAAACCGAGAGACGTCCGCCTCACAAAGCGGAAGCAGCGGAACCAGCAGCAGCAGCAGCAAATCGCGAACAAAGAATCGCAGCGTACATACACGCGCGCCACCGCCAGGCTCTCAAAGTCAGCGTCGATCTCATTCGAAAAGCAATCAACTCGCCGACTGTATACAGCGAGGCGTGCGCGCGTGTATCGAAAATTCATTTTATTCATTTCGCGGGAAAAAAAGATTTTCCACCCCGCGTTTCAAAAGCGCCCTTTCAAACACACCATTCATACAGAAGCTGTTTATTCGCGCCCCCGTAGAAATTTCCATTCTCGCGCGCGCACTCGTCGAACGTGTTCATCTCCATTTACTCGACTATCTCTCTTCCTCCCTTTCTCTCTCTCTCTCTCTCTTTCTCTCTCTCTCTCTCTCTCTCTCTCTGTCTGTCTGTCGTGGTGGTGTGCGCCAACATGGAAGAAAAGAAGTGTGCGAAAGGAGGGGTCGGCGAAATCGTGCGATTCGACTGTCGTCGAGTCCGCACAGTAGTACAAGTCGTCGATATCGAACTTCCCCGGAATTCTTTATTTTACCGAGTTCACGCCCGCGTCAGACCGAGTCGAGCGATATATGTGTGTGTGGATGGGATTGAGCTCACCTACATCGAAACATAATTGTAATAATTAACAACTAAAATTTTTAGTACATTCAAGCATCAGCTTGTCCCACTCAAATTTTTATAGTAAAATAGTTATAATTCCTATTAATTTGAATAGAATTCCACTCTAAATCTATGCTATTTATTCTTCGGGTGGAAATTCTGCTATAAGTATAACGTGAATTTTTGCATTGTTGTTATGATGTGATCTAATTTGATTGTTGTTTGGTCATAATGGAATATTTCAATGCTACATATTTTTCATCATTATCATAATTCAATGCGTGTAGAGAATGTAATATTCGCGAGCTGAAAGAAATTCCAGAAAGAATAACGTATGAATGGGCTTCGAAAATGAAAGAGCTGAAGTGTTAGAAAAAATTAATGTTCGTTCTTTTTTTTTTGTAAAAATTCTGTATTTATAAAAAAACTGGGTCATCGCACGACGGTTGATATTCCTGAAAGAATGACTTTTAGCTCGAATATGTAGAGCACTTGATCATTCTTATACTCTCCACGTAAATGTACATTAAAACCAAACGATGGATTTTTAAAAAATAAAAAATTGTACACTTTTATACTTGTTATACTTTTTTTAATATACATATATTATAATACATATTATTGCGTGTATTCGGAACGTCGAATATAACTCGATAATTCGAGAAGTGTTTTTCTATACTGTGGGCTAGAATTAATTCGCTTTATATGTAGGGCCTAATTTTAAAATCAACTATCTAAACAAAAATGACGAGCCCCTATATGTCGATAGGATTTTCTGATTTTGACCTTGGACGTGTACTTCAAGGTCATTTGAAGGTCAACTTTGAGATTTCAAATGGAAGCACCTCTTTTGCTTTGAAATGAGAATGAGCATAAAATCTGACGTCTTCATATGTGTATTCACTCGATGGGAAAAATGCTCCCTAGGGATCAATATGTTTCAAAATGATTCAAACAAGTCAAGGTTACATTCTTCGTGGATCTGACTGATTAAGGTAGGATTCGTGGTGGGTCCGGCCGGTTAAGGCGAGAACCAGAAAATAGAGGTTTCCATTTAAAAAAATGAAGTTGGCCTTTGGGGCTCATCATTTTTGTTTAGTTAGTTGATTCCAAAATGAGGGTGGGGGGGGAGGCTTCGATACTTTTTGAAGACTCTGTA
This sequence comes from Megastigmus dorsalis, assembly GCA_900490025.1. NCBI lineage: Eukaryota > Metazoa > Arthropoda > Insecta > Hymenoptera > Megastigmidae > Megastigmus > Megastigmus dorsalis. Next base: position 17,625 of record UELU01143278.1, read on the forward strand.
TAGAGGGGTAATACGATTGCCATCGCAAGGAAGCGAAATAATATTTGTGTATGCTCGAATTAAACGTATCAAACAGCACTTCACAGGACAACTTTCATTTTAATATTTTTGAGTTTTTGATATAACGCTTTCGGTACGTCGCATCCTCCATGCAAATCTGTTAATATGCAAATATTAAAGAAATCTCTGACCAAGTGCCTTCGGAGCTTTACTCTATATTTGTATTTGCATATCAAAGTGATAATAAGATTTGCCGAGGGTTTTTATGAAAGAACGTAATTAAATTTTTTCTCTTATAGATAAAAATTAATATAGTCCTTCCGTTTATATTTTGAAATGTTAAACTAATTTATCTAACAATGCATTTTCGATAGAATAAATAATCTACTTTTTAAACTGTAATGAATGACGGCTAGAATAAATAATAAAAAAATTAAGTCAAATAAGTATTCAATGTAGGTTCCACATAAATTGCATACTGTAGGTTTTGATCTGAATATTAAGTGTATTCAAAATTTAATGGCTATTAATTTAAGAGAATCGAGTGCCATATTAATTTAGAGTAAGTTATAAAAACAAAAATATTAAAATATATTTGTTTCACTTTACCTGTCAAATTAATATTATTTAATTTATGACGGACACTTTAACGATTATTGGTTCATAGAGGAAGCTTTGTAATGGTAAGACTTTTTCCCAAAGTTAATAAAAATTTTATAGGAACATCTTTCAACTGTTTTTTTTCATAAAAATTAGAATATTTTACTGTATAAATGCGTCGGCTTCACTTAGAGATAAGCTCGTTGGATCAAAGGTAGATTTTTAAAGTAAATTAAGATTATGAATAAACTATTAATAACATTTATTGTTGTTTTTGTATTACATAATACATTAACTAAGAATACTGGGGGCAAAACGCTTTTTAATTATTGGACGATGGTTTCTTTTATCTACCTACTGGTAGACTGGATTAGCAGATCGATGAGACTGTTAAAATTAAATAATCATCTTTTTTCCGTAATGTTCTTATTCTATTATAATAATAGCGTAGAGTTGAAAGCGCAAAGACTCGTATTAGCAGTAAATAGTGGGATTTCTAGTGCAGGTTGAATATTTCTTCCCGGCATCTTGATACAATCACTAATAAAAATGAGAGCTAAATTATTATCAATAAATTTTATATTTTTGTACTCGGATTTTCGATAGAGTTTGAACTCTGTGAGCTGTTATTAAAGCCAACCCTGTAACTTATTTCTTCGACAGATCGTATAGATTTATTTGTTCATTGGGATAAAGTTTTCTTAGATAAGAAAGTACTGGAGCAGTATCTTTACAATATTGTTTCATTTGAGGGTCATTGTCAATGTCTATTTATATTATTAAAGAAATCGCAGATCAGTATGAAGTTAAAGTACCGCAAGATTTGACATTTTTAAGGTTTCTGCTAAAAATTCTAAAATGTAATTGGATGAAGCATCATAAATATCTATTGACTTTTCTTAATTCCACCAAAGCTTTAATGGCTTATTATATTGTTTCAGAGTTGAATTGGTCAAAGAAGAAAGTGTTGTATCTATGTCTTGTTCTCTGTAATCCTTTTTCTTTGGTATTCACTCCGGATAATATTCCGGCAACCAAGGTAAATGTTTCCGACATAATGGGTGACTCGATCTAAACGGACAGCTTAGTAAACTTTTCAAATAAAATCAATTCGGATATAAGGAGTTCATGAAATAAAGGTAGCCAAGCTTATGCCGGTCAATATTGAAGAACCATGACGCCTTTCGCCTTATTTTTACGAGTTTTCCATAGGCTTTTTAATATTAATAGTAGTAAAAGGAGGAAAGGCGTAAAAATATAAAATAGACCAATTTATAGTGAAAGCATCTACTGCCGAGGATTCAGGATCCGAAAACCATGAAGTAAATACTTTGCATTTGGTGTTAATATTAGATGCAAAACGGCCTACATCCGTTTTTCCGAATTTTTGAGTGATTTTTCGATATTCCTGATTTACCGAACGTAAGTTATATTTATTAAACGCTATATTTTGTATTTTAGTTATTATAAAAAAAATCATACATAAAATGTGAATTAAACAATGTATAAGAATTTAGTATAAATAGAGCTGCACGAGGCAATTTGTCTCTTTTGGGCATCAGTCTCATCCATTATAGCGAAATGACATAATAATAATAAAGCCCATTAATCAGAGAATTATTATTTTAGACACACTTTTAGAGAAGAATAACATAATGGAACATTTTAGTTAGTACCCGGTATGTATGGAATAGGTATAAGGTAGTATTTCTACAGAATGAATCATACTCTTAGCCGTTGGCTCGCTACTTGCGAGCTTTTTACCAGTGCTTATAGTACTGCAATGCAGGTAATTAGTTCTCACCACATTAGAGCTGCTTGATACTGATTCGCAAAGTACCACCGGAATTTATGACCCCTAATATGGAATTCATATTTCCGAAATGCCTCCCAGAATTCGCTCTACTCGACAAATAAAGGTAAGTGCAATTGAAATAATAAATCTGCGCTTCAACGTTTGCGCGAAAATCGTAAATTGTATTTTTTTTAACAGCATTATATATTCAAATCTGAAAAATACATCTTTAACGCTCGAACGGATATTTTGTGCTCACGGTATAAAGGCAAAAATAGAAGGCGAAGAAGAAGAAGAAGAAGAGGAAGAAGAAACAGAGGACGAGAGGAGAAAAAGAGGAAACTCAAGAGAGAGAGAGAGAGCAAAGTCAGATCGCAGCCCACGTCGGGTAGAAAAAAGGATAAAAATGGTAGAGGATGGACAAAGAGGCGTGGCGCGAAATAAGGCGATCACTATGCATTCGACGCGTGAGTCTGTGCAAAGGAGGAAAACAGCCGAGGGTGCAGCAGCAGCAGCAGTAGCAGCAGCAGCAGCAGAAGCCGAAGATCCTTTTTGCCGAGGTTCGAGGAAAAAGAGAGATAGAGACGAGGGAAGAAGCTTGTGCGCCAGATGCCTTTTCCCCCTTATGTTTAGAGTCGCTACAAAGACACACGCAGGCGAGGACATGCGAATGCTGGGAGATTCGCGGTCTTCCCCCTTCCCCCTTCGCTCTACTCTACTCCGTCTGATATAAGTCACTTAATTTTCTTGGTTGAATCAAAGTGCCTCGGCCTCGTGGAAAAGTCTGCAGAGTAGCGAGAACATAAAAAGGGATCAGTTTCGGTATTGGGGGGATTTCAGCTGCTGCGCATCGCGGATGTTGAGAGCCCCGGTATAGACTTATTTGGCTTTTTGCGAGTTCCAAGAGCTTTGCCGCTGAAAGGATAGAAGCTAGAAACATGGAGCTAATTTTACTTTTAAAATGATAGAAATAAAATAAGATGTATACTAAATATCAGTGCTTTATTTTTATTATTCTAATTGATCATTTCCAAAAGACATGTGTAAAAATAATCCGACCGTCTTTTATTTATTATACGAAAGCTTTACATTTTAGTTTGCTCTTTTATGACGTAATAACCTAAAGCGTTCATCTGTATTTTTAATGCGGAGCGAGCGAAAGTGACTTCTTCCTACAAGACCTGGAGAGTCGCCCACACATGTGATTAACCTTTTTCTCGAGCTTAATCCTCTGAATTAAGTCGTGTCGAATGAGGATCCCCTCAAGATTACTACGTTCTCTTTCTTTTTTGGCCCGGGACTGGACGTTGGCTTCCTCAAGGCCAAAGCGTTTGCGTCCTCGATTCTCCAGGGAAGTAAAGTGCGGCCCGTGGAGATCAGTAGAAAAAGGACGAGTACGGCTTGGCTGGCGTATTTATCTAGGTCATAACTATTGGTCTACTGCCGCTCACTTATTCAAAATTCTTCGATATGGTTGAAAACTCTTATCTGTACATCTTTGTTTGGCCATTTAAAGCTATGTTGGGATAAATTTCTATAGACTGATATATTTAATGTATTAATTGCGGTGAATATAGTTGTAACATAATGGCTGCTTTTATTAAAATTAATTGTTCAATTATTGTTTACGCGATATAAAAAAAATTCAAATAATTCTTAGTAGGTACTGCTTTTTCGGTTGTTCAATTTTTATGGAATTAAAGTTTACGTAGAAAAGTGATTTTTAAAAAACTTCAAAAGAGACACATAATTTGAGTTTTCGTATTTTTAATTCCTACAATGTATATTATTTTTACAGCTTGAAAATAACTGAGATTTATATAGGTCGAGATTTGTCCAGATGAAAACGAAAACCTTTTGACATTATCAGAGCATGCACATTCAACGAAACAAATACACATATATACAAACTCGTACGTAGATTATTATTTTCTTTGTGTAATGTGACAATTGTAACTTGGTATGTCTCTGCGTATAATCATATATAATATTTTTTATACATTCTTATTTGTGCCCTGTACGTATACAGATGCAAATCCCTAAAGGTAACATTATACAATCGTGCCGTCCCATTTTTTAAGCGAAGCGCAATAATCAGGAAAATAACGAGTATAAAGCTCTGGACTATTTTCAACTCGAGCTCAAAGCCCAACTTTATTGTCCTGCCTTGAATAAAAAAATCCCTCCCCAAATTCGTGAAGAGTCGAGCGCTCGACTGGTAGACGCAGCAGCAGCGCAGCTATAACCGCAACTATATAATAACGGCCGAGCGAACTGCAGATGCAGGTGGTGCACGAGAGAGAACCGAATCAGCCCCCGGGATTATCGAGCGATCGGTTCCGAATGAAATTATAACTGTGCGATTGGCTGCGGCCGTAACGCGCGTGATTCGCTGCGACAACATTCCTGTCCGTGCCTCTTTGCCTATATATATATATATACATATATATACATAGATACATGTGCCTATAGCCCATAGCCAGCGTGACGCAAGAGAGACTCGATCATTTCGCACCCCCGTATACTGCAGCTCTCTCTCTCCTCTCTACCCCCAAACCGATATATAAACGCGCATCTGTATAGCATACATATATATATATATATATATAAGAGAGAGAGAGGTAGAGGGACACATACGCATGGACGCATCGACGCGCCCGCGACAACCAGTCGAATCAATTATCGAGTGAGTTCGGCCGCCGTCGCCCCTGGCAGAACCTACAATTATCGCACGACCGGCGGACCCCACCCCGTCGCCGTGCCTCTGTTCGCCGATTGCGTAATTAATGTTGCGAACGTGACCGATTAAAGCTATAGGGAGTATAGGCACGGACCAATGGCTCGAACGTGTGTGCTTGCCGACTCCGCCGATTCGTTGTTATAACGACCGCTGTACTTGGATTTTTCACACTTTTTTTTCTCTCCGTCTTGTTTGCTTTTGGGAGCTTTCGATCGAGGGATGGGTTATCGGTGCAAAGCTGGAGTCCCGTGTACACGGAGGATCGACAGCAAGCGAATCGATGATTTCTTTTTCGTTTTTGAGAACTGTGCCGCCGATATGGAATGATTGTGGGAAAGTGAATAGCAAATTATCAGTCGAGCACGAAGGAGTACTTCAATTAGTAGGGAGACAAAATATTTTTAACTAAAAAAATGTTACGCTTGTGCAATGAAAATAGGTCAAACGTATAATGCCTGAATTTCGTTTTGGCCAATAAACGAAATATGAAACGTTTCGATCTGAAAAGAAAGTTTATATACCTTTATTGAGGTGGAGTTACCATTGAAAGTAACGACGGTTAACTTTTTCAGTTCTCCAACATTTTTGAGCTCGCTGTTTTTTTTTTTTTTTTTTCATTCGATTCAAAACGAACGAGAGCTTTTAATTAAAAAATACCTAGTTATGAGAGAAATTATAAATTTTCAACCCCCTCAGAATATTTTCGAATAACCTGTGAGAGTACAATCCACCAATTTAATATCTTTTTAATTTTTTGTACAAAAATATCAGTAAACCGTTACAGATTATTATCCATGTTTATTTCAAAGTATTTAGGATTCACAGTGAATTTATTTTGAAAATTTCTGATCGAGTATTCAGAACAAGTTTGCCAAATTTCTCTTTGTACGCACAGCATTAATTATAAATACTAATTACACTGCACGGAAATCCGATCAATATCCGATTAATTTACTCTCTTCGATGATTCTCGTTACAATCAGAATCTCGATACAATCATCGTTTTCGAATAGCATTATTTTTACCGTCAAATGCCGACTCACTGGAAGAATGTTTTTAATTAAGCCCCAACTCATGTTTCTATCGGTACCTAATGAGAACTTAAACTCGTATGGCACACACTATACGCTTAATAATGCATTGCATTGCGCTATTCTTCATGAATTTTCAAACTATATATAATAACTAATGGGAGTGAGAGACGCGACTAAATAAATTTATTATTGTAGCGGGTACTTTCTCAAAGTATAATCGATGTGGCGGAGGCCGAAGCGCCTCTTAAATTACAACGATGACTATGAGAAATCAAAGCTTTTCGCTGTTAATCGATTTTCGTTTTCCCTTTTATATCTGGAAATCAAATTATTATTGCGCGCATTAAAATATTATGACGATTAGCGGACGCGAGTAATTGCTGCTATATAGAAACTGTATCTGCGTAGCAGCAGATATCTTGGCGTTGAATACTAAACATGAAAAATAAAGCGTGTAAAGCTTAAAAGGCGCAGTAAGAGCTGACAAATTTATTGGGTATCGAAAATTTACCATACCTCTGCAGTCTTCGCGGAAGCGAGTCGAAACATTATCCCTTTGCCGATACATAAATGAAATGGATCCGGTGGAATTTTATTTAGCAGCGGCATGAGACGAAGGAACGAGAGAGAGAGAGAGAGAGAGAGAGAGATAGAGATGAAGGTGATCCAGCGTATATAAACCGATAATGAATGATCCGGGAGTCCGGGGCAGTTTTTCGCGAAAGTCTCGAGTTTCGAAACTTTACTTTTTTAAAAGATTATTTATCGCGGCGCACGGGATAGACTTTATTGACACTGTTTTGATCGGTCGGTTATTTATGGCCTGTGTGCCTCCCCGCGTGTGCACTTTATCGGAAAAGCTGGGCTGCTGGAAAACGTCCGACTGCGCTTTCTTCCATATCGAGATAGCGATTACGTATACCAGACGTATGCGACTCAGTCGCCGCTCTTGCTTTATTGCTGCAGAATGTCTTTATGGGCTATACGTTCTATGAAAGTAATCTCTTGGCTCATTAGTAAAGTTCACGGCAACAGCGAAACACGGCACCTCTCTTTCTCGGGCTTTTTCGAAAACCACCATTAAACCAATGCCGAAAAAATATTGTAGTGAATACTTTTTCATATTTACAAGCTGAGGTAGGAATGGGACATAAAAAAATCTCAAGTGCACGAAGAACGAAGCGCAGCGATGGTTCGTGAGCTGTTTTACCGCTATATTTACGATACGAAGTTGCTGCTTCTGGTCCCTTGCAGCCGAGTGGCAACTGTTGTGTCATTGTTATTATTGACCATATAATTCCGCACTTGTGAAATTGAAATTGTACATAGCTGCGGATTATTCACTGCATTCGATAAATGAAGCATATATATGAGGCTGTAGGCATAATTCATATGCAAATATAAAACCGGTAGCAGATTTAAAATCTAATTTATTATACGAAAACAGTACTATAATCGTTACTGCCCAAGATGACCAAAATTTCGATCGAAAATCAAGCTTTCACAAATAAAATTTTCAATTTTATAGCTCGTTTTTAAGGGATATGCTAGGGTTGGGAAGATTCCTATCCATTACCACTAGACTGTTCGATCAAATACTAAATAATTATAGATATTACTTAATAAATATTTGAAATTCCAAATGCAGAAGCACTTCGTATATGAATTATCTATCATCTGGCAAAGTTCCAAGTGAATATTTCAATTACATTTTACAAAATTCATGTTCCGAAAATATTCGCTCACATTGAAAGAGAAAGTTTTTAAGCTGTCACGGAAATATTTACTCTTGATCGGAAACTTTACTCGATGATGAATAATTCATAATCGTATTACACGTGTATTTTAAATTTGTATAATTCAAAGTATTTTTTTTCTGTAATTAATATACGTATTACTTAATTCTCGATCGGTAAAATCTGTAATGAAATAAAGATACCTAGAGATTAATTTTTTGAAAAAACTCTCTGTCAACACCTCGCGGTAATGATCAAACATTATAAGATTCCAGTTTCGTAAAATTCCATTTGTAATTCACATCGTTTTTTTTGTCTTTGAAAATTTCGTTCGTAATTCAGTGATTCAGTGATTTTGTCTCGGACATTTTTAAAGACAAAAATCTCTGTGAATTATGGATGAAATTTTGCCAGGTGCTAACAGAGTTTTCTTTCCAAAAATGAATCTCTATCTTTATATATTTCGTTAAATACAAGAATCAGTAAGGTATGAATCTTTCCGACCCTAGTACGCGATAACCATATTGATACGCACATACACGGAGAAAAAGGATGTAGCAATATTTATGATGAATATACGAAAAATTACTATGTTGCGTACCAAAGCTGTGATATACTCATTTTATGTAGATTTTTCTTATATTCATAACAAATATTACTATGGACATAGTAATTTTGGCTATAAATTTCTATAAAAATTGCTATGTTGAATAGTAATTTTTGTTATAAACACAAGAAAAATCTCCATAAAATGAGTATATCACAGCTTTGGTACGCAACATAGTAATTTTTCGTATATTCATCATAAATATTGCTACATCCTTTTTCTCCGTGTATAGACGCTATATCAAATTATAATTGAAAAAAAATGTAATTGTCTAAATCTACAGAAAAATTTGTATTTTTTGTAAAAAAATTGAAAAATCGTTATATAACAATTGATTTATATAAATAATGTTAGTGACGGATTCGAAAAGAGCGTAATATATAACATAATATATTATTCGTTATTATTTATTGATTAGTTATAAAATGTTTACGGACGTTTGAAAATTTGAAAGTTAAAATAAATAGAACATAATTTTATTTTTAGTGGTACGAAATAACAGTAGGTAATCGTAAAGTTTGTAAACGATTTTGACGAAGACGCAAAATAACGTTTCATTAAATTATGAATATAGTACAATCTTATAATTATACGGCTCAAAAATTTGTTATAATCATTACGTATATACTTACTAAACAAAAAGTTTCATGCAATCCTACATCTACTTTTGAAAACAACGAAAAACTTTATCCAAGTTAACAACATTAACATAGAAGTCATCATCGAAATATCCGCAGAACATTTTTAATTAAATAAACGCGCATGCAGCGCATGGAAAAAGTAGCCCGACTGCACGTACGGAGCAAAACCTAAAAATTCACGGTGCACTCGTTACTTTTCACACTTTCGTCTAAATTACAGATCGCTCGATTCCCGCGAGGAGATTCAGCGTTTGCACCAGCGTCGGGGTTGCCACCAGCTGTTCTTGTCCTCTCTCGACTTGGAGCCTCTAAAGACGTGTACCAGAGAGATACGTATGCAGAGCCTCGCGCGGCTTATGCACAGGTGCACGGCGTAAAACTGGGTTGAGAAAGAGAGAGAGAGAGAGAGCGGAAGAGATGGAGGATGCTTTCGAATTGACCATCGTGCGCGAGAGAACGTTGCAAACATTTTTGCGACCGAGCTTGATTGCGATTTGTTCTATTTGCGATCTCAGGCCGCTGCGAGTTCTCATGCGCACACGCCGGGAGTGGCTGCTGCTGCTACTGGCTACTCCCACTGTGTGTAATGTAGCTTTTACTCGATTACACGCTCACAGCGTATGGCTCATCCTTTCTTTTCTTTCTGTCTACCTCCTCTCCTCTCTCTCTCTCTCTCTCTCTCTCTCGCGCTCTATCTATCTCTCTCTTTTATATACAAAAGCATTTATTCTGATGCACGAGCCGCGAGGTTATAATTGCGTTCGGCGTTTAATTTTGTTACATTTTGGAGGGAAATAGCCGTGTGGAGTATTCTTTGTACGAGAAAATGCGATTATACTATGTAAATTCATTTCAGAAAATATATGTGTATATATATTATCCGTCACAGGTGTGCGTAAGTACCTGTGTGTTATATGATGGATAAACCGTATAATTTATTGTGAAGCTTAAGTTTCTGTGAAGTAATAATAACATAATCTTTAAAACTCACATTTATAAAAATAGCCTAATTTTTATAAATAATTTACAAATATCATATTTGTTCTTAAAATTTCAAATATATCTTTTAAGTTTTATATCAGCCTACTTTATTTAAAACTAGAAATAAAAATTTAGTTTCAGTGATTATATAAAGTACTTTTTATGAACTGGACGAGAAAGCGATGGAAGCTTCTTAATACATATATATATATATATAAGAGGAAGAGGATTTGCATCGTTACATCTACAAAAATATTAATTTTCTGTTTATGTAGTTTTCAAATGATTTTAATATTAAGTGAGATTAGACGTTGAACGAAAAAAAGGAATGGCATAACAGCGGTATAAGGAATTTGGGACAGAATAAATTTACGCATTTAAGGAGAAGAACTTATGAAAACTATTTCTTAATTAAGATATACAAGCATTTAATTAAAAATACTGTTGACCGCTCCACCTGTACAAGTTAATAAGAGGCTTATTAAAGTTATCTCAAAATAAGTCTAGTCGAACCCCGACTGTATCTACTTATATACGGTTAATATGACACAAATTTTTATATGCCCACGAGTTTCTACTTTTCTTCAGTTCTAATGAAAGTAGATTTTTTTTTTAAATTAAAACTTTTTTCACGTTTTTTACTATAATTTCAAACTGACATAAATTTCAAACTTATCTTTCTCTAGAGGGTGAAATTCATCTATACGATTGGCGTCTTCATTTAAAGCCATTGCAGAGATTAAGGTTAGATAACTTGGAATAACAAATGCTTATAATGATCGGCATCTACATTATAGTGACATAATAAAAAAGAAATTACAAATTGTTCTAAATTTTGTTTAATCTACTTCCATAGTAGTAGTACTACTTGAAAAATTCACAATTACAATGTATCTACATATCACACCCCGACAAAAATGATTATAGAGAACGATAGGTATCTATATACGGAGGCTCCCTTTATTTCACAAAATGATTAAATTGAGCAAAATCAGTTCTGAAAGTTCTCATCTTGGGGGCATATATACACACGATCCCACTAAAATACCGCAGCCCTGATTAATCATCGGGCAATGTAGAAAAGGAAGAGAAAAGAAAAGAAAAAAGAAATTGAAGCGGAGCGCGCAAAGAAGAAGAAGAAGAAGCAGAGTATGTACGAGCCGGGCGAAGAAGAAGAGGTGGAAAAAGAGCGAGCGAGCGAGTCAGGGAAAAAGAGACGAGCGTTTAATAAACGTATCGCGGTTACTGGAGTACGAGAGCGTCTACTCCCCCCTTGACGCTTCGTCCGATATGACGCGAGGCGCGCGAAGAGGAAGACTCGCTCGCTCCTGGCAAATCGCTAAGTAGGTGAGCCGGAATAAAACGAAAGTGATCCAGCTCGCTCTTGACGGAGCAGCACCACACGAGCTCTGCCACAGCACCTCCTCGTCTCTCTTTTGCTTTTCGTGGACTTGCGCAATATTTTCTGTCTTATGAGCGCGTCTATGCTAATGGGCTATACGGCCGATCTCTGTATATGTAACTTTCGCGTGGAAATTCCGCTACGAGAGGGATATAGGAATGCGGGACGCGCGCGAGATATGGGACCAAGTATGCGCTGCTAAATTATTTATCCATGTATCTTTCTTTTTTCTATCTCGTTTTGGTATGTCGCTATACGGCAGCGAGAGAGCCACTTTTTTTCAACACGCATTCTTCATCGAAGTTTATATTCAAATATTTGTCAGAGAGAGAGAGGCGAGCAATTTCTAAATTCCTGGATTGTTCTGACGTTCATCAGCGTGATTTCGTTTTCTCATCCTTTATAGCACGGCGGCGGCTCTTTTGTGTACGGGCAAAGAATTAATTTTCTACCCGCGAGGAAAAACTTCCCAGTCGAGATATATTGCGAAATCTGCACAGTCACACTTGAGTTTTAAGAACTGGGGGTGGCAAAAAATTCGCTTCGCTTTAATGGAACGAAAGCTGCTGAAGTCTGGGCAAAAAGAGTTCGAGGAAAAATACTGGCACCGAAGCGTATTGCGTCTGTTTGTATATGTATATATAATACGACAAATAGTTACATTATACAAATGTGCATTTGCTCAAATTTTCTACGATTTTCCGAACCTTTCCTTTACCGTGTCAGTACCAATCAAGGAATAAACGGTTAAATTTTTTTTGGTGGACCTCGCAAAGGAAAGTATGAATATATGAATATCAAAGTTTCTATATGCAGCCAAAGATTCTATCTCTGCAAATTGGACCTTCAAAAGATTTATTTGAATTGTATTTGATATATCTAGGAAAGAGTTTAAAAGAGTTTAAAACATTCTATTCAATCAGTTTCAAAATATGTATCGTGTGAAATCGGAGCTTTCATCCATTTTAATAGAAAGCAAAGTTGTTGCAACAATAAAATATCAAAAAACTTCAATATATATATATGTATATAGTTTCAATCCAATTTAGCAATCGGTCCTTCTGTTTTTGTAATTTTATAGGCTAATAAAATAAAATATAGATCCATCAAAGAAGACAATTTCGGCTCACCATTTGAATAATTGTAAGTTTTCAACAATAAAAGTCAAGAAAACTGCGGTATTTATGATGCAATGTCTGGAACAACTGAATTTACTCGTGAATACAATTGTTGCTATTAACAAGATTCATTTCTGGTTTTGTATTAGGAAGAATTAAGTCGTGAAGCCCGCTCTTCTGTGTATATAATTATAGTGACCAATGTATAAATACTCTACATTTCTCAAATTGATTTCATCGGTGCTCATTTAATAGTAATAACATTGATTATAGTATTAATGAAAATAATATGCAATTTCAATAAGAATGTCTTGAATTTGGTTTGAACTATTGCATGAATATATACTTATGTAATATATTAAAAATGTTGAAAATACTTCAATGTAACATGGAATTTAATCAATTTGATAAATAATTACAGCTTTGCTACTGGAATGAAGTTTCTCGTTTTTATACAGATTGCGGAACAGTACAATAAAAATACATACTTTGGAATTGAGATTAATAACAAAAATGGTTAATGTAGAGTAATTATGATTCTATACGTAAAATATAGATAAGACTTAAGAGTCCTAAAATTAATATAGCTTTAATAAATTAACCAAGTGACCAATTTTACATACATTTGACTAACATACCGTACTCGTCTACCATATTCCCAAAATTCTGTTTTGCATAAAGGAGTAAACAATCACAAATCACAAAGATATATTCAACTTGGTTTTCTCTTGCCATAGGCACGTACACAAACTCACATAGCAGCAGTCGCAGAGATAAACAGTTAACCCACATTCCTCGTTATGTAATTCTAATTGAAAATTAAAGTCCTGCGGGTAAAAAAGGAAGTGAGCGCGCGCGGGCATTCTTCAACGCACTTTTTCTCGCACTCTCCTCTCCTCGCTCCTCTCTTAACCCAGGAAAAGGAGCATAAAAAACACAAACTGTCCACTAGCGGCTCGTAAAAGTTTTACGGGCATTTTGTGCGCGACGACGCCGGACGGGGAGACGAGGCAGAAAGTAGAGCTGCGGCGCGCTGAAAGAAAAGAGAGCGGGAGATGGAACGCGTTCACGGGAGGCTTCAAAAGAAAGGGACATTCTTTTTCCGCTCGTCCGCAAGGTCACCGCGCCGGCACTGCGGACTCCGCCAACGTCTACCTGCAGCTGCGGAACGTTACATTTTATCACCTTCATTTGGCTTTCGCGCTCGCGCGAGTTCCACTCCCCGAAGGCAGCGCATACACGGTATTATGAACACCCCGCGCACACGCATCGTCTCGAGGAATTCAAGCGCCGCGCCGTCGAGGATACTTTCCGTTATGTTGGCCATCAGGTGCTGGGCACAGCGCCTCTGACTCTTGAGAGCGCAGCGAGAGCCTATGGCAACTTGAATTAATGAGCCTCGTAAACAGCCAAGCGCGCGCCCGCAGAGATCATCCCGCAATTTCTTCTCAAGGTCGGGCTCGGCCAACGCATATTTATTCTCTCTCTCTTTCTCTCTCTCTCTCTCTCTCTCTCTCTATCTCTCTCTATCTCTCTGCCTGTGCGTAACAAGATTAGTATAGCTCGCACGCCGGAAATTGTTTGCGTTCCACTTTTCGGCAAAAAATTTCTGCCGCGAGGCTTTTTTACGGGAAAAGCAGATATTTCTTGTGAGACAAGCGTGGATATACAACGGCCTTTCCGCGTTCGGCGCTAGCTGATGATTTTTTTAACTGCTTCGTTTGACCTGTAAATAGTATGTCCTAATAATTTATAGTAGACTACGAAAACATTCAGCTATTTTAATTACTACGCTTGTTTCTATAAAGTACTATATGCTTGTGTAGATGAATTATTGTATTTACTGCATCATATAGTAAACTATGATAGGACCGCTGTATGGTCAGATATGAATTTCATAAATGCAAGAATGTTCATTTAATATTTATGAGTCATTCCAATGAACTAAACGGGTTGTAGCAGCAAGCGTGGTTTTAGCTTTAAAGAGTAAATAATAAATGGCCACCTACATTATTATCACTGTTTCATTATCAGTACGTTCGAGCGTGTGTGCTTGTGTGTCTGCGTATGTCATGCACCATGTTTCCGGAACTATATCACAATTTTTTTATTTAGAAAAATATTTTTTTATATAAAAAAGAATTGTAATAATTGCATTCGTGGTTTTTCCAATGTTATCTTAAACCTACATTCTAATGTTACAATAAAAAACAATCAGATAGATTTTTTTTTATTTTATACTTAACCTTATAAACAAGAAATTTTAGATTATTTTGTGTCGTTCAATTACTATTTACAAAAAAGTGAAAATATATTTATATATAAATTTATATTTTTTTAAATAGAGTAAGACAACTCAACAAAACTTAAAATCTAAAGTCATTTTATTGAGAAAACCGTTTTATCTTTTTGAAAATTTGTACAAAACGTGATTAACTAAACGAACTAAACGAAATAAAATATAAAGAGGTTTAATTTCTAAAAACATTACAGTAGAGGCTAATTAACTTATTTAGAATTAAATATTGATATTTTGAGATATAAGTATAGTAATAGTTTATGTATTAAATGAACTAAAATAATAACAATTCATATGTTATTAATATGTTTAAATATATAACAGACTTTACACGAAATCATGAGAACAACATAAAATCAATCAATATACCTATGTATGAATTGACAATAATATATTAATAACGATTCTATATACAGTAATAATAATATATTCTATTTACTATAGGAACTCTACAACGTTAAATCGTAACTGGGGCAATTAAAGTTATCGATTAACGCTTAATAGACAACACCATTATTAAATTAATAGATTCAGTCCTAAGTATTCTAGATATCAACATATATTTATTCAAAATAATGGCTAGCTTGGAACGTATTTAGTACAAGACTGCTTAAAAACGAATATTCATTTTGAAAAATTTCAAATTTCCAGAAGAAAACAATTAATAATAGGTAGACAATCATTAAATAGAATTGTTGTATTTTGCCCAGAAAATGGGGTACACGGAGGCTAAAGAGCTTCTTTAATTCGTCGTGAAAAGTATTGGCGTGTGAAGTCGTGTAAAGAATGGAGGATAGGAAAAAAGCAGCTCGAGATACCGTAATAAATACGGATAGTGTGGAAATGAAATGCAATTATCGGACAGAGTGGCGAGAGACGTGGCCTAATACGCAAATGGCCTATTTGAATAAGTCTCATCCTTTTGCCAATCACCTTTTCATAGGATTCCTGTGCTTCTCTAGCGTAACTAGATAAAGCTATAAAACAAATTGAATAAAGAGAGGAGAGAGGAATAAAAAAGCGAACGGGGATAATCCGATTCTCGATACAGTTGGCCGCATACATATATCCATGTATCTACCGATCTCGGACTATACAGCATATATACTTTTATCGTAGTTCTCCACTTTGGATGATTAATAATTCCGTTCTCATGGGCAACAATGCTACGTTTATTCACCTATATAGAGTGCAAATTAAAGCGCGCCAGTGATAAATACTTATGCCTTGCGAAAACCACAATTGGGAATATTGCGAGGAGGCTTCTCGGCTTTGCCGCGGTGGCGAAGCAAATTTTATGCATATAGAAGCTTCAATTTTAACGTACATTTTTAGAATAGCGAATTTATCGGAACGCTGTGCAGCGCACTGAGAAAAAGTATATGTACCCATCTCGTGGCGATATATTTTAGCCGCTGGCGCGAGTTATATTACAGCTACTGGCGCCAATTGGTTTTCTTCGTACCAGCTGAAGTATAATGAATCGAATAATTTCACACTTGGGGAGCAAAGATTTATACCGCGGTGTATAAAAGACAGAATTTAAATATAATAATACAAGTTATAAAATATTTCTTACTCTATCGAAATATCTAAACACTATGAATGATTGATGATTGAAAAATATTGTGTATACCGTGAAAGTGAAAAGAATACAAAATAAATATAAATGAAAGGAGGATTTATATGATGACTTGGTCATTTATGTAAGCATTTATTTAGCTAATATCGTGCAAATACTTAAACAGTTACAGCAGTAATTTTACTTGTGATTTTATCTTTATGTTTAACTTGTATTAACGATTTTCTCGAAATATGAAATTTTTCGTATATAAAACGAGCTGTTTCCAAATTTTCCAAAAATATGCAAGCAGCAATCCACAACCTTCCGACAAGCTAATCGACGATTCCGCTTTTCAGCTGCGCACATATAAAGCAGAGGGGAAGCGCGAAGCGCGAGGAAAAGCAAATGCACGGGAATTCAATTCAAAAAGCAAATGATAAGGGAGCGCGTGCGCGCGCTTCTGCGTTCTCTCTCTCTCTGTCTGTCTGTCTCTCTCTCTCTCGCAGTTCTAATAACATATGCGGGGCCCCGCGCGCCGGCGGCGAATATTACTCTCCCGCGCGGCCCGAAATCAGAAATCACGTCATGTTCGAAGCCCCTCCCGGGGGACGAGGCTCCTTGTGCAGCGCCCGAGCGTCTCCGAGCAAACTTTCCTGAGCGCCGCGCGAGGATATATAGACGGGAGAGAGAAATGGAAAGGGCACAAAAGCTCGCAGGCACACACAGGGAGAAAGAGAGAGAAAGAGAGAGAGAGAGAGGGAAAGAGACCGAGGCAGAGGTAGGTAGAGGCCGAAAGAGAAATGAAAAATGTCGGTGTCAAGTTTATACGCACCAGGAGCTGCGCCACCGACGACTACGGCGACTGTACCTCGAGCTCCTGGCTTTAATTAAACAAAAGCCGCGGCGCGAGAGCTTTGGCGAAGAGAACGGCGGAAACGGGGGAGTGAAAGGAAAAGAGAGAAGAAAGAGCGAGAAAGGGCGGCGGCAGCGCCGGTGACGGCCGCGACTAGCGGAGGGAAAAAGGAAAAGGGCAAAAATAGCGAGAGAGAGAGAGAGCGCGAAAATGTATAGATAGGAAGGAGAAAAGTTGAGAGGCAGGGGAAAAAGTAATGGAAGGACGGTGGAGAACGAAGGGTATATCTGGATGCGAGATAGGCGAATGCTCGTTGTCTGAATTATGTCCGCAGATAGCATTGATTTTATTTGCAGTATGTGATGGGAATGCTTATGGGAAAAATCGACGGCGGCGGCTTTTTCCGTTCGCATATACGAATTCACGAGAGGCTTCTCGTAATAATTTACTGCTGGTAAATCGAGAGAGATTTCGCAATATCGATAATACGGAAACGAATGTAAATTGTCATTACTAGTCGAGCTCTTGGGCTATTTTAATCGATCCTATATATTAGCCTGTATAAAATATCGTCGAAATGGAAGCGCAAAAACCTTTTGTCTTGCGTAAGATGGATTGCGAAATGGCTAAACTGTGTCCGCGCGCAATTAAACGATTATGCGCAGTCGCGGGGTACCGTTGTCCGTCGTTTATATTTTTATATTTCTCTGAAGGATAATAAATTAGAAGGAGGCATACAGCGAGAGAGATTTGCGGTAGTGCGCCGCGGCTTTTCTCTGCGCTCGCTATGTAGGTGTCTCTCAAGCGTGCGCTGCACGGCGGAAAAAAAAAATAATTGCAGCCATACAATTTACGCGGAAGCAGGTGAAAGAGAAGAGTCGGTCGGCCGGCGCCGACAATGACTACGCAAAAGAGGCTGAATAAAACATGTAACATTGTTTACAGAACGCACAAAAAGGCTGGTTCACTCGAAGCGAATTTGATCTGTGCGCACCGAGTGAGCGGGAAAGTTGCGAAAAAGAAGTTCCTCGGCATTTACTGTACGTTGGAGATGCGCGCCAGTAGATATACAGTGGAGCGTATACAATCGGATCGATATTTCCGCTGCGATCATTTTTCGATACTGACCCGCGGCCGCTACTTCCGAGCTACATTAATAATAGTCTTATTTAATAAAAGTGGTTTATCCTTTCGAGTTCTTTTATCTGTGGGACTATAGGCTGCGTAAACACCCTCGAAATATTATCGTATTCCGAGTAACTCTAAATAACTTTTGTTGGTTTACTTACTTTTATCCGCATTTGAGACGTACGTATAGGGACAATAAAGTGTTAAAATAAATTTCGTTTGAGCTGAGCAAACATAAAAACGTAAAAGAGTGAAAAATGGCTAGAAAATATATATAGTCGAACGACAGAACCATTTCGTCAATATAACCCCCAATACTATGTAACTAATAATTAAAACAGAATCATGCATAAGAAATATTTGTTGTACGTTGTGTACGTTATACCAGTCCATCGAAGAGAGCAAACTTTCGCATTGGAATTTCACATACATTCTGAGCCCCCCGCGAATATGAAATTCGATTTCACGGATATAGCTCGTATGCGAGAGTTGATTAAAACTTTGGCGCTGCAGCTCTCTCGCGGGTGATATTGTCAATGATCGGAGCAAAAAAAAATATCAACGAACGCGGCTGTCGTCGTCATTCTTTTCGACGTGCGGAACAACGCGTACAACTTCGCTCTCCCGATCCCAAACTACAGCTATATATACACGTATAACTATGTACGCGGCGTCATGCGTCAAAAACCGGAGATATTTTTCCCATATGTTCTCCTCCTCCACCCCTAACAAATCAATCGAAACAGATGCTCGCGAGCTAAAGCCACCGCCGTCGGCACGCGCATATATTTCACGGGAAAAACCAAGTGCACGTTTACCGTATAAGCAACTGCAGCTGCGGCGCATCTTTAATAAAAGGATCTCTGGGGGGGTCGAGAGTAATTTTTCAGGGCGCTCGCGAAATCCGGCAATATTTCTCGGTGGCGAAGGAGGAGGAGCACGAGTAGGAGGGCATATCCGTGTTTGCTTAAATTTGGAGGAGAGTTGCGGCCCGAGTGGGTTTCAACCACGGCTCCAGGGAGTGTATACATACACACGTATACTCGCCCCGAGATTACGGTCTCTCGGTCAATGTAGTTGACCCACACCGCGGCCGGTCCGAGCGCAATTTTTCCAAACCGCCGCTATGCACATACACATGTATATATATATATATGTATGTATATATATACATGCATAGAGAGAGAGAGAGAGAGAGAGAGAGAGAGAGTGCGAGCCCATGGCTATTTTTCTGCGGTTCGACGTTAACGATAAAGCGAATGTTACTTTGACATCGACAGATTAAACCACTGCGAGAAGATAGAGCTGAGACAGTTTTTATTATGTGCCGTGTTCCAATTATAGTCTGTATATCGATCAATATTTACGGAGTCGCAGTTGATCGTTTTAATCCAAGTTTTAATTTACGTTAAAAAGAAATTATTACAGACATGTTTCGACATTGAAATTTGATTATATATAAGATACAATACGATAGATGTACTTTAGATTTGATTTTTTTTCACTTAAACTGCGAAATTTCAGAATTCAAATTTTTCATGACTTATTTCTAATCAGTATTCGAATCACATAAATGGGTATCAGAATGTAATTTTATATAGGAAAAAATCCTGTCAAAATTTTATACAAAAAATATATAATTGTTATATAAGTAAAGAGAAAACTTCAATACTTACGAAATAAACGTTTTTTCTTTTTATTTCATGAAATGTAGCTAAAGCCTTACCCGAAACAAAATAAATAAGTGTAAATGTTAATAGCTATATACAAATAATGATAAAATTATTGAGCATATATGTTCAAAATCGATAAAAAGTTATTTCTCGCAAGCAGTATAAAAAATCTAATTAATTTTCTTTACACGAGTAAATCCTAACTTCTATCTTGAGTAAATGAAAAAAATATTAAACTCTGTACGTAATATCTGTGTAACTAATACTGAACATTAGATATCAGCAATTAAAATATAGACACATACTATAGATACATAAACATAAGCTTCGGAATAATAAAAAGTTTGTAATTAATAGAACAAAATCTCATGTAGCACAGTAGTTCCTTCCAAACGATAATTTTTCTCAAACAAAACGGGCAGGAAACGTCAAAAAGGTTTAACGTTTAGTACAATGCGGCGCGGCACGCTCACAATGGGCCACACATAGACTGCGTCCTCCCCCCCTCACACTCCGCAGCAAATTACGAAGCGATAAACGCCGCCACGCTCCCATTTGTAGTTTTTAAGCCCAGAACGAAGAAGGGGGAAAGAGAGAGAAAAAGAGAGCAAAGTGAAACAGACCTTATCCAGGATCGATTATCATAAAGGCCTCCACGCGTGCACTTGGCTCTCTCAAAATTGTCTTGGCCGCGGTGCATTATTTAGACTTTCTCTCGGCTCTGTATGCGTCGCAATTGCCATAAAAATTATGAAAACGAAACCGGCCGGCCAGGTAATAAAAGTACATTCGTTTTCTTTTTTAATTTTTTTATAAAAAAATTAATAAATACTCAGGCAGTTTGCCTTTGATGATGGTCCCACTCCAATGCCTATTTTTGGACGTCGCGGAAATGATTAAACTGATTGCCAAAATACAATTAGACAATAACAAAAGGAAAAAGATCTTTCATATCTTTGTGACAAAATTTAGATTCCACAGAGATACATCATAGTTATTATAAATAAATTATTTTCATAAAAAAGAACAGACTGTTTTATTTAACTTACAAATATTATTTTTTTAATTAATTTACGACGATTATGACAATTTATTTTTCGCCCGATTACCTGCGATTAGGCGAAGTTAAGGTTTTTAATTCGGCGCGGTGTAAGCTTAGATGCGCATAGTCGTGAAAGATGGCAAAGGAATGGCAGTGGTAAGAAAACTCTTTTCCAAGAAACTGTCCTTAGTATGTATTACTTACAGATTAAAAGAGAAAAAGAATATAGGAGTACGCGTTATAGTAACCGCGTATCGATTTACATAAAGAAGCTCGAGGTGGGATTTGGAGGTTTCGCGCTTAGTTCTATAAATTGTTGCTCCCGTACAGAGCCGCAGCCAAAGGTGGAACCAATCGGTTTAATCATTTTCGTGACATCTAAAATCAGATATTGCGGCCGGAGCATCGAGAAACGACAAATTTAAATTTGAATGAAAAAAATGTACTCGCGAGATTTTTTTTTTCAAATTGATAAATTAAGATGTCTTCTTTCGCCAAAAAATTTGAGATATATAATTGGTACATAAATGATTAGTATTATTGCTAATCTAAAGTACAGATGACGCAAGATGCATTACTATATTTTCTCTATAGTGCATCGAGCAATAAATAACATTTGTCCAGTACTCTCAATATAACCAAATTAATGATTTTCATAAATCTTTTGCTTTGATCGTGAACAGTCCTTGAAATTTAAAAATATTACAATCCATATAGCTAAAATGCTAAATGAAATTATCCACAGAATTAATGTTCCCAAAATAGCTTCTATTATGCACTTTTATTTCAAACGGTTGAATTTTGACTTCGAAATAAGTTGCTATGTTGACTAAGTTCGAAAAAGGTATTTTTCATTCTCTTTTACTAAAAGCAAGCAATCGTGTTCACTTGAATTTATAATTGCACTGCATGGCCACGGTTGAAAATAATTCATGTAAAACAATAGGGAAGTGTAAAATGAATATTTTGGATCTGCATTTATTAACTCGCTCAAAAAGTAGGTCATTTTTCTTGTTTCTCTTATTCAAAAATTGAACCAGATACGTTCAGCTAAATAAATGAACACAATACGACCTAATTATTTTGTTGCCAGTTCACTTTCCTATTTGGTACACAAGTCAAGGCTATAGTAATTGTTAACTTCTTTCTAAATCCAACGAATGAATCTCAACTAAATGATTCGCACAATAGTCGGAACAATATTGAAAGAAACGTGAAACATATTTGTTCGAGCTACTGCAGCCACGATTGCAAGCGGCGGCAAACGTAGCGGTTTCTTGTACAGTGCCGGCATTACTGTGCAGCCGAGCGCGCGACAAAGTGCCTCTCTGCGTACGCACACGTTCGCGCACACAGAGACAGAGACGCGCGGTACAGAATTTAATTAAAAAAAACAGGGGCAGAGTCGCCGGCGCGCGCGCGTGTGTCGCGCATCGTAATCGCGCTTTCACTACGTCGCGTAGCGCGCGCCAAAAAACATAAAGGAAGAGCGAAGAAAGGAAGCAGCGCAGGCGGAGAGCAGGCCTGGGTTAAAAAGACCGCCGAGACAAAGTGTCAGAGAGTGTCGAGTCGCGCGTAAGGACGAATTAGCCGTGACGGAGAGCTGCCAAAAGGGGGAAGGACACAGTAGCCAAAAGGGAATTGATATCGTTGGCCGCCGTTGAACGATATCCAAAGGAAGAAGCGAATTCGAGTGCGCGACGAGGAGGAGACAAATGGAAAGTTTCATTTCTTTTTCGCTGAGAGCGCCACATGTAAGAGCTACTATGGCTGGCGAGTCTGGGTAATTTAGCACTGGAGCTGCGTCGTTTAGCGGTGATTAACGCCCGGGCTAGCAAGAATAACCGAGCCGATGCCAGCCATACTCGCCGGACTAAAATAATCGTGGAAAACGCAAGTACTGCGCAGGGGGAGGATGAATTGGTACGGGGGGGAAGAAATAACGCATCGGAGCTCTCGCGGTTAATCGCGCCTGATATCTAGAGCCGGCTGCGGACTTCTCGTCTTCTTCTTGCAGAGGTTCGCGAACTGCTGCGGTGCACATCGCGTGCGCCTCACGACCGCAACGCCGCGCCCGACTATATTGCCTCGCTCGTATAGAGAGAAGCGCAAAGAAGAAAGTGCGCAGCTCGTGCCGAGGAAGAATGCTGAGCGGCTCTATTAAATACACATTGTGTATTCGTCGGTGCATTACTGCTGCGTTATAGCTGAATTCTTTGTTCGCGACAGGAGCTGGTAGGGGTGCGTTGTCATTGTGGCTGTGTATTTCTGTCATGTTATACGGGAGATGTTTACGTTTAGCAACGAGGCTCTTTTATGCTCGCGTTCTTTCATCCGCTGAAGCACGCAAAACACTACGGTAACGTTATTATTTCGTTAAAAATTGTTAACGAGATCGTAGAGAAACTTAATTTTAGCTTACTGTTTTCGAAAAATTTGCAATTCAAAGGTTGATCCAGTACAGCAACTAGACGTATCAAAATCAAGCTATAAACAATTTATATGTATTTCTTTGTGCACTATAATAATTATGCGCTTAATTATGCGCAGATTTAGAATTGCGTCAAATAAGGGCTCAACATAATAGCGTCGTGTGTGTGTATAATTTCTCGCATTATCGCTGTACCGCCACTGCACGCACCCGCTTTAAGCGGATTATGGGCGCGGGCGCGCGCGCACCAATGCGGATTCGCTATTGTGAATTTCATAATTAGCGACCCCGGAAACCTCAGTGAAGTGTAGCAAGTAGTATTAACTAAAATATAGGTAAGAGCGAAACATGTGTCCTATAAGGTTTTCCGCATTATTAATCAGTAACTAAACACTAGAATATATACGCATAAATAAACTCGCTTCTCCTCAGGGATACAGTGATAATAATTTACTTTACTTCAGTTGCTCTGAAAAGCTCTGCGTGATCTCTTGCAATTTAATTTCATTGCTGCTCTGTTTACACATTGATCGTATGTAAAAATGCTCAAATTGAATTTAAGTGTTTTACAGGAACGAATATAGGGAGTATACGCGGAGAAAAAGTAATTTTATGCGATCATCAAGTGACCGTGGAACATCAAGATAAGAGTGGAGAGGAAAGGAGGGCAGAAGAGAGAGAGAGAGAAGATAAGTGAACAGGTGCAAGAGTATGAAAAGGGAATGAAGGAGAGGAGAGAGGGGTGGGGTGAGGGTGGGGGGAGGATAGATCGGCGAGAGATGCGAGCCAGCCGGAAATTCAGCGTCGAAAGTCTTAGGACTCGGGGAGCGATCGATCCTCTCGGTGCACTACTGCTGCCAGAGACGCGATAAGAAGGGGGAGTATAAGCGATTGTTGTGCGGCATAATATACGTAGAGTCCCAGATAAGATTTTTTTTACACTTTTTTATTAGCATTTTTTTATTGGCCGCGGCGGTGAAGCTTAAAGGAAGATCGATTCGATGAGCATTTTTTTTCGGGCACGGTGTGAACTGCGGCTTCGAAGATTCTCTTTTTTTAAACAGCTTCGTTTTATACCGTTTATTTATCAAAGAAATTCGTATATCCCAATAGAAAATTAAATTGTTAAGAAGTATAAAATGTGAAGATTATTCGCATATGATTAAATCTGCTAATTAAGAGGGTAATGTATACAATGTCTTTTTTTAGCTCGGTTATTATAGTGGACTCTCCACTTCAAGAAAAGTAATATATTTCAGGTTATTTTTGAAAGGAAGAATAAAGTAGATTAAACGAAAACAGTCTGATGTTTAAGAAAATTGAAGCGTTAAATTGGCCTACTATATTACATAGTCTACAAAAACGATATAATATTAACTAATTTTTACAATCTGATTCCCTTATAACTACGTGCAGTACAGTAAACATAATATAATCCCAGAAATGAAAAAAAAGGGGAAAAATGGAGCTTTTGCGATACAAAAATGGCTCCCGCAGTGTTACGGCAACAGCATCAGCAGCAGCAATGCGATGCCAAAGGATTACGGAAATCGAGGTATTTTTCCTATTGGAATTCGAGCGGGCGAAACAATCAATCTTCGGGCCGCAGCGAAAAGCTTTGCCTGGTTGGCCTCGAACTCTCGGGGTTCGCTGGTGGCGGCGGTGGCGGTGGCGGTGCTGGTGTTGCCTGAAATCTCGGCCGAGAGAGAGAGAGAGAGAGAGAGAGAGAGAGCATCGATCCACGTGATGGATGAAAACATTAGAACGCGGCCTTGCCGTAGTAGTAAGACGATTTCGGGCATCGCGCGTATCAGGTACATATACTCTTTTTTCCCTCCTCGACCACACCAGCGATACCCGGCAGAAATGGGAGAGGGTAAGGCATTGTGATGCCGGTGCGAACAACATTTTTTCCATCTTTCTCGAGTGGCAGAGGTGGCGAGGGAGAAATATATATATATATATATAGGGTGCGGTAGGTATCAGAACATTCCGACACAAGTTCTTTTCTGCGGTTATTTTCGGAATACGGTGGCGGCCCTGTGTACGCGACTGCTTAGCAAGCACACCAATTGAAATGGATAAATCGATAACTGCTTTATATTGGAATGCTTGCGATAATTAGTGCACGAATTAACGAGATGTATATACATCAAATACGATTTACTTCCTTATTTTGTTGCGTATGTAAGCTTCTAATCGAACGCTAAATATATCTACGTTAAATCTATGAATTCAATCTGCGAAGGATATAATAAAGAGAAAACGATTATTATGCCGAGACATGGCACGTGCAAACTACATTTAGTTATCTCGAGCCCACTGCGCACGTGCGGACGAAAGAATGCAGGGCAGGGATCATTACGCATTATCACCTGCCGCGGCGAGCTAAATTAATCGCTACACTCGAGCGTTTATTATCCTTACTCCTACCCCTCGTACTGCTTCTACTCTGCACCCCGCGCAGATTTCTCAACCGCACCTACTCGCCGATCCAGCATCGTATAGCGATAACCACGCGCGCATGCATACATCCATCCTATTATTCCGCTGCTGCCGCTTCGAGCGCAAAAGAACGTTATACTGTAGTCGAAAAACCAAGTCGACGCATAGGAACGGAGAAGCGCGTGCACAAACGCAATGTTATTTGTTAACGCATACCGAGCTTCCTTCGCCTCCCCCCCGGCAAAAAAGATAAACACACTGTCGGTGCGTTCCCGCGCGATACATTTTTCCACGCATACCATTAACGATGCAAATCACCGGAGCTACTTGCAACCCCAAACAAATGCCGGCGCTGGCGCAACAACAAAAGCAAGAGCGACCGCGCGGAGGAAAAACGAGCGTCGGAGAGCCAGCATCAGCGGAGCCGCGCCGCTGGAACTCGCGAGCGCCTGGACAAGAAAGGCGACGCGCAAAGGAAAAGATAGCGATGTCGCGCGTTTGGAGTGCAACGTACAGGCTCAAATACAGCGACAGCTGCTCTGTGCTTACCGCCGAGGACGAGAAAAAATAAGTCCACGGATATAGTCGCGGGGACGAGGCGAGCCGCCGCCACGTAATTGCGCCAAATGTCGGTGCACGCAAGCGTACATAGCTGGGCCGTAAACGCGCGAACCTTCCAGGCCGCCGCTGATGCTCGTTGCTGTCCGCTGCTGTAATGTAATCAGAGGCTTTCCCTCTAGAGCGAGAGAGAGAGAGAGAGAGAGAGAGAGATAAGCGACGACCCCCGGTAGCTGATACGGTAGTCCGCGTCCCCGCAGCACAGGAACGGTCTGCGGAGTTCCCTAAAACCCGGCGGCGCGAGACCCCGTATATGTATATACAGTCATTGGTCCAATTACGCGTCTGAGCGCGCCTTTGCACACCTTCGGACCCTCTGATGCACGCGCGGCTGTCGCATCGGTCGCGGCGCGTATACTCACAGGAATTATGGCCCTTTGCTGCTGCTGCTGCTGCTCGCGTTATCGGCATTTGCGGCCTTCCGGGAGGAGTGAAACGCGACTTTGTGTCAAAAGTCCAGGGAAAGGGGTTGTTGTTCTTGGTGAAAGGGCTGATGTCTTTTGAAGGTGCATAGAGGGAAAAATTGCTATATATATACGCCTGAGAGGTAAACCGTTTTCACGCGGGAGGAGAGGAGGTTTGGTGTGGTCGTTGCAGCTGCCGAGTAAGATGGGACATTGGGGATTTCGACTGATTCGCGGCGGCGCCAAGTACTACATTCGATGCACTGCTGGAATTGGCTGCTAGAAATGGCTGAAGAAACGAGCTCGCGGTCTCGTGCAGCGGCGCACGGAAAGTTTGTTGTGAGCAGTCAAGTGCCGTATTATCGAGCAGGCGAAATCTCGATGCTGCGCCCGATCCGGACTATATTCGGATGCTCGCGGCTGCTGATGCGCAGGTGGGAAAACCGAAGCGAATGCGTTTAAACGCGGCTACGGAGGGTTCTTCGAGTGTTCGGCTTTGCCGAACTTTTAAATGCAGAAAAATAATTATGAAGAAAACTTTGATCTCGCGAATTCTGCGCTATAGCAGTAATAATGCACGTTTTGAAGAAGAAGAAATTTAAATGAATCTTGCAAAAATTCCGATAAAAGCAGTTTTAAAGTTCCCAGACCCGTGCAACTTTGAATTAGCCAAGTATTTTTTTTTTTCGAGATGTAATACGAAAATTTTATATTACATATAATAAGTAAATTTATATGCATATTTGCATAACAATTGTATGCGAAATTGTCGTAGCTCTAGCGTTAAAATGTAACTTAATTCACGGCGGTATTCGTCTTTTTTGTACTTTGCATTTCCCCTCATAGCTTATTTTGCTGGCTTCGCACAATTCAAAATACACTGTTTCGCTTGGTTTCGCTTGTGCATTACGATGATACATTGAAGTCGTGCGGCTCTGCCAAGAAAGGAATACACGAGTAGAATAGAGGAGCGAGAAAATGGAAGAAACCATAAAATGCACAAATAAACATATTTCATATATGAGGATTCTGTGCAAAAACAATGTAAACCAAATTTGCGCGGTAAAATATATAGAGCCAATAAAATTTCTTTTCACCTACGTAAAGTTTTCCATTGAAATAACGTAATAGCGTTCTATCTATTTATATATATATACATTTATGCATAATAAATTCTAATTATTCTGCCAAGATTGATATTCAATTTATATACAGCTTAAACGCAATTAAAGTAAATTTCTTACCGAAAATGTCCTATGACGCGTAAAGCAGGCGATAAACGCGCGCGCGCGAGCAAACAATTTGTAAAGTTTGATGAATAAACTCATTAGCAGAGTGATAACGACGGTCAGTTTAATTTACAAGCGGGTAATTATCACCTCGAGTAAATAGTTTTCGGGTCGTTTAATCATGCGCGGACCGCCGCCGCCGGTCTCTTATGCAAAAAAAGAAAAAAAGAGAGAAGCGGCTCGCGCGCAGTCGGTGTGTAACGCGATAGTGGCCGTGTATAAAGCGAAAGTGCAGAGAAGAAGAGGGAGGAAGAGAGAAAGGCGTTGGCCAAGGCGAGCGCGCGCCTATTCTTCGTTTTCGATATATAGAAGAGCACGGAAAGAGGCGCAAGAGGGAGAAGGAGCCAAGCCAAGCAAGGGAAGGAGCTTGTGAAGCACCCTCTATCCATTAGCCCGTGGAAAAGCGGTAAACTAAAGAGATTTGTCGGACGGCAGCGGCCGCGAGAGAGAGAGAGAGAGAGAGAGAGAGAGAGAGAGTGAAAGAGTGCGTTGCTGTTTAGATAAATGAGCCCACTTGCAGTTTCGCGCGCGCGCCAGGCCAACATCTAGTGCAGGAGAGTTCCTAGCCAGAGCCGCGCCGCCGCGGCCATTAAGAAATTAGGTGTGCCAGCTCGCTTTTTTCCGCTCCTACGCCCCTCCGCCCCTCCGCTACACTGCGTTAATTCGAACAATTTCGGAATCACCGTCTGATATCGGTGCATAAGGATATTCTTCTTTCAACGGTACCTATAGACAAATTTGTTTTTGTTTTTTACAACGATCAATTGTGTTATTTGTGCGCAAATCGTATCGATTGTTTTAATGAGCGGAACTCTTGTATTATCTTCCGTAGAAACTCGTATACGCGAAGTAAACCGATACGTATCGGGAAGAGAAAATTAATCAAACATTCAAGTTTGGTCGCTAATGAGAATTTGAACCTTTCTATTGTTACTTCGTCATTTGCTTTACCGCCCAACTAATACACAATATGAATTATTTTACACAGCCCTTTGTTACATATCATTTTGTACCAAAGTATTACTTTCTTACTCTATTATATTACTTTGTTTATAATAATTTTATCTATATTCATCGAGTAGATTGTAGAATTCCGCTAGCAGAAAAAGTACTTTTCTTTATTAAATATAAAATAATATGTGATCTTAGTTTAAAGCGTTAAAGAATATTATTAAAAGTTTAATAAACTTAAAAGCAATGACAAAAAATTTTGGTGATAAAATTACATCTCAAGTCCTGAATTCACTACATTATACATTCGTTATCCTTGTTTTTTTAACTGCATATTTTCATTCTAGACTGCAGTATAGGATTTTATAGTATTAGCCGTTTATAATAACAGCAGCAGCAAAATGTCACGACCACGGCATACGATGTCTGCATTTATTAACTAATTTGTGCAAGACTTATGCGACAATTTAAATTTATATCTGAAATAGGTGTTTTCCCAACAATATTTCCTTTAGATTATTATATATATTAGAAATATTTCATGAGACTTTTAATTAAAAATTTATTTTGAGAATATGTTATGTACTGTTTTATCAAATTTTTTTGTCCACTTCACCATGCTAATCTCGACATATTAAATTATATTTTAAGGACAGCATATTAGAATGTTTTACAGATTTAACAAACTGGCTGCTGCGCGATGAAAAAAAAAAACTACAGCGAAGCATCCGTATTGGTGTCGAACTAAAAAATCTAACCTGCTTTGAAGACCCGTTCAAGTATTGATCACCCCCACAATGTGCTTCAGTCAAAAGAGTTCATATAGATTTGCGAACAAAAAAAACATTGCAACGGGTTCGGCTCAAACAAATCCACTTTTCAGATAACAAATACTAAAAGTATTTTCTCATACCTCAAATTGATACCTGTACATATATACACTCTAATTTATACAGTTCTCAACTTCATGGTTGTAAACTAAGCATCTATATAATACCAGTGGCACGCAACAATTGCTTGCGAAATCGTAAAAGGAGAATCGGTAATTTAGTGACTAGCCACTCTCCACGTAAGCATCTCGCGTAAAGAATATCGGCTAACTAGATGGAGAAAACAGCGCGTTGCGGTTAAAAGAACGCGCTGCCAGCCAGCGGGCAACGTAAACTAAGACGAATGCGAGGCGAGCGCATAAAAAGTGGCTTGCGTGAAATGAGAAAGGCTCTAACGAAGGTCGAAAGACTTATGCCAGACTATCTGGAAAAAGGCCAGACGGCGAGGCTTCGCGCGGTGCGTCTTGCCGATTCGGACTGTGACGTATGTAAAAGTGTACCCAAAAGATCGATCAAAAAGTTTATTTCCAGTCGAGAAATTAACTCCGACGCGACAAGATACAAATATAGCATTTTCAAAAACCACCAGCTAACGAGAATTAACATTTCTTATAGATTTTATAATTGCGAATCTTTGATATATACTTGCAACAGGAATACGGGTTATCAATTGCACCAAATAAATTTGTTAATACAATAAGCTGGAACATACTCACAAAATGAGAAATATTACTGTTTAGTAATTTTTAATACAACCTTTATTTGCAGTATAATTAAAAAAATATGGCTAAATATAAATAATTTTTTTCTCTGTTTGTTTCCAGTGTAAACTTAGAAATATTTTATATTTCTATAATAGGTATACACAAAAGATATCACAATGGCATTGAAGTTTTAACATAATCAGTAGAAAACTGATATTTGCTGTATATAATTCAAAGATTATACAAAGTGAACAGTCTGCACCACTGCGCAATATCTTTTAATTAAAAAAAATATCCTAGAGCAGGAATAATTAGCGCAAACTTCAGGAGAAAGAAAATAATTGCAGGATATCCAGCAAAAAAGGGAGGCGATGCTATACAATGAGGAAGGATAATCCATTACTTAATGTAGTCCCTAACAGGACAAGCAGCTGCTTACCTTATCTACAGATATATATAGAATATCAGTTAGGAAGCACACTGCTTATGACTGTTATTGTAACCGCCAAGTCGTGTACCGCATACTTATGGTCTGCGCTGCTAATGGAGAATCTGCGGAGCTTAGGGGCGTAAGTCAGACAAATCACCTCCTCCCAAATAACAATAGGACGAGTATAATCCTTAGCAGTCGTTAACGAGCTATTGATAAAGAAGAAGCGCAAAAACACCGCGGAATCTGCGGCTGACTTGGGAGGATTACGCTTACGATGATACATGTGCGTCAGATGCGTGCAATAAGGCACTGGCCGTGATACAAGAGATAAAGACGGGATTAGTGGATGAAAACGTTCTGCCTTGCTGAATTAACCATGAAGATTCAACAAATATTTGTTTCCATGCTTTGATATACATTCGAAATATTCGCGACTGCACGAGTAGATTTACCTTTGAACTAAAGAAACTCATTGATTTGACGCGATCTTAATTTTTTTATTCTATTTAAACGGTAACCAGCAATGACGAACATTTAACCGTTTACCGCGTATAAGTGGTATAACCGAATTTTTCTAAATAAGCGAAAATGGGAGCGGTGCGCGAAGAAGCTGCTTAGCACTGATAACCATCGGTTATACTCGGACTACAAGGCAAATCTCGATGAAAGCTCCCGAGAGCAAATGAAAATCTGTGGACAAGCTCGTCGGCCAACGCATGTACGAACTGCCGAGAGGATGTTAGAGGAGCACAGGAGCAGCGAGGCCGTGCAGCTTTTCGCCTGACAAATAGAGGTAACACTCGCAATTAGACGCGGTGCAGCAGCAGGCGCTCGCTCCCGCATCTCTCTCTCTCTCTCTCTGAGCGAAAATCAACGAATGCTGTGCGAGTGATTCTCTCCCCTACACAGCCGAGGCAAAAGAGAGCCAGCCAAGAGAGAGAGAGAGAGAGAGATGTTCGCGGAAATCAACGGCATTATCATACGGCATATCGCGCGAGTGTGGCAGAGCGAGAAGCTTCGAGAGGTTGCACGGTGTGTGTGTGAGTGTGTGTGTGTGTGTGAGCGAGTCGAGGAGACGGTCCCGAGAGCCAAAAGGCGCGATTGAGCCGACGTTGCTCCGTTGCAGCAGCAGCAGCTTCTCTCCGGCGCTTTTGCCTGACTTAATTAGTCGAGATTTTCTCTCGGTCGCCGGCTCGAGCCTCTCCCTTGCTGCTGCTGCTTGCAGCCTTTTCCATCGACTATGCAGCTGTATAGAGGGATATTGACAGTGTGGCTGTGTGCGCGCGTGGCCGAGAGGCTGCTCCATGCCGAGCTTTAACGGAGCTTTCTGGCTTTGGCCGAGGCACTTTAGGGCGTTAATGAGCCGCAAATTGCATCGGCGGATTTTAAGAAGCCGAAACGGCCGAGATATACCATATAGGATATCTTGTGGACGCTTGATGCTGCTGGTGCGCAATTTCAGTATCGACAACGTATAGCTTCGTCGTTTGTTGCCGTGAGCGAACACAACGTCCTGTATCGATGCAGTGATTACGAATTTTCTCTGATTATATTGTTTGTAAATATGAAATGTTTACATATTAAGAGTCAATATATTGGTGTTAATCCTACGATTGCCCATGGATCCAAACGAGATTTTCTGTTACGGAAATAATTTTCCAGTACTACTATTTCGTGAAAGAAATATGAAAAATAATATAAAATAACCTAAACCATACTTGAAAGTACAATTCTATATTTGTAGAATTTATTTAGAGTATTTTCCATCGAATTTGTATATTCTTATTGTTTACTAATGTTTTCTCTTCTTTGTGTTTCAGGTCGTACGGAATACCATGCTGTCTTTAAACTTTTTATGCAATAAACGCGTAAATATGCCACTACCTATATTCTCTAGCTAAAGAACAATTTTACCAGTTTGCTGACAGAGGGTATGTACGAGTAAACTTTCGTACTGTAAATTGAGAACGAAAAATAGAGAGATGAAAGGAACACTCCAAATATTTAACTTTCTACGCTATTAAAACATGGCAGCTCGAAAGATTTGGAGCCTTAATAAGAGACCTTTGCAAGTATTTGGACGAATACATTTTCTGGGTGAATTAGCAAGTATTCAGGTGGATACAAGCAAAGAGGATAAAAGTGATTTTAATCTACTTGACCATATATATATACATATATATATAGTTAATGTAGATTTAGCAACGTCAAGTCATATGTCTTTTAATGATACCTAGCTGTGATTACTCGAATCCTAAAATACATACTGAAAAAATAAACTATTATTCAATGGTTGATATAAAATCATTTATGGTTTAGAAATTTGTACAACTTATTATCAATTAATAAATAAAGATGGTTATTTTTGTCGCAATAAAACTTGTATATATATATAGGCAAAATATGAATTAGTTGAATTTGCTATATAGCTATATTGCATATAAAATACATAATACTACATTCGATATGATCATTGGGTGGATTCCTCAGAATATTTTATAATAATTAAATTTTTATCCTCTTAACGTAATCTAAATAACTGAAATAAACAATAAATTACATAGTTATTCTTCCGATGTCTTTCTAAATATAAGCCGCGTTAAACAACTCCAATCGTCATACAAATCCAGCGCATTAAGATATCTTAATTTTAACCCCATTTATAATATAAAAACAAGATTGCAGGAAATGACTTAATTTTAAAGCGGAAGTAGACTTGGCATATACACAATTTATATGCATATAACGGAGATCTCTAAAAAGCCGTGAAAAGTACGAGATTTTGAGAGCTTTGGTGAAACCGGATTACTGAAATCGACCGTACGAAATTCAACCTGGGATCTGCAATGAATTTGTTGAACCACTTTCTCTCTCTCTCTCTCTCTCTCTCTCTCTCTCTCTCTCTCTCTCTCTCTCTTCCTGCGTACTTGCTCTAGCTTGAGCTTTACTGTAGGCTGCTCTCCGCGCTCTTCCATGAGCTCACACTTGGATATTAGATGGGGATTACACAGTCCCATTGTAGTACACGGAAACTTTTCAATGAATATATGTTATAGCGATACGCTACATACAAGGCTACACCTAAAGTGTTTTACCCATAAACTAATATTCTCCATATATACTCAGCTATTCCTAAAGTTACAATAAAAAGCAATTGTAAAATTATTATTGTAGTTCACAAGTGGATAGTAAATAAAAGATTTAAATATCCCACATTTTTAGCAGTGGTAAGATTACACAAATTTTGATAATAAATCAACAGTCTTCCAGAGCTAAACTAAACGCCTCTCCCAATTCTTGCATAATTGTTTTTTTTATAGCCATCAGCCCCGTTTCTCGATCCAAGCGCGAGAATCGTTTATCGAATAAGCGCCACGCCGAGTAAAAAAAAAAAAACAAAAA
>UELU01143278.1:58722-78932 GCA_900490025.1 Megastigmus dorsalis
AAACGGTTCACTCACCCAAGTACTGACCGCGACCATCGCTGCTTAACCCCGTTAACCTGTCTACCCCGCCAAGGCGTCGGTTTCTACTTTCCATATTTTTTATTTCAATTATTTCACACAATTTTCCAACACATACAAGCGATTATTATTTTTTTTTTTTTTCTTTTCAAATTAAACGGTCAAGGGCCCTTGTACAGATAATTTAAACTGATTAAAATGTAGGCAACTAGCCAGCGGCGAAAATAAATTTTATAAGATAATAACTTTTAAAAGAATAAAAAATGACAAAACCAAATGTAACAATAAGCTCAGACTACGATTTTAAAAATCTAAGTGGTTTTATTATATGAAAAAATATGAATCATTGTACTTGAAAACCATGATGGACAACAATTCTATTATTATTCTTGAAAACTTGATTTATTTATTATTCAATATTCTAGTTCGGTTATCGTTAACACAAATTGATTGTAAATGTATATATTGAAGCTATTCCTATACTGTGCATGTAAATAAAACTATTTATTTTGAATGTACATTAATGTACAAAGTCAATTCATTATTCAACTCTCATTCTACGAAAGCTATTTAGTACAAAACTATATTGTTGAATAAAAAAATGAAAACCTTTCTTTTTTCAAAAGCGATTTTCTTGTACAATGATATTTTCCAATATAACTCAAGCTACTTTGATCGTAGCCGTTTGAGTATATATGTTGTTGGAATCTATATGGAGGATTCTCGTGACGAAGGAATTTGCGAGCTTGTACATTGAATGGATCTTGTTGACATGCTGGAGTGTGCCGGAAACTTCAAAGCGGAACAACGTACCATTGCGATCGTGGCGCCGCCAGCAGCACTGCCACTTATTTACGAGACGTGAACCTGTCCGCGGCAACTGCTGCAGCTGCTATATGTAAATAAATAAAAGAATGAGTGGATAAAAGATGCGGAAATTATCCCGATAATAAACGCACCGAGCGTGTAATTTACCGGGACTCTTCATTATGAACAGAGGAGAAAGGGAGAGAGGAGCGGAAAAAGCAGTCCCCATTGGATTCATTGCATGGCAGAGAGAAAAAGAGTCGATCAGATAAAAAAAACTTGTGCATTTGATGAGAAAAGCCGACAATGCTTCCTGAACATTAAACTGATTTGAACTTAATGGTTAAAAATGAGGCGCATCCACTACAATAGAATTTATTATATCTAACTTTTTTTTTTCACATCCGCGCCATGTACAAGTCTTTTATTTTTTATAAAACGAGTTTTATCGCTTGGAACTCATTTTGTATTGCGGATTTCAATGAAAGTTTCTAGTAAAAAAAGGCGAAAGAAGACTTTTTTATGAATGCGGTCAGAAATATTTTCCGAGTAAACAGTCAAGTGGATACTGGTTACGAAATGTCAACTGTTTATTTTATATCTTCGTAGGCAAAAAATTATAGCTGTAATTTATAAAGTGAGCCTTTGGTAAATAAGATTTCCAAGCAATTAACGACTTAATCATTCAAATTGCGTGTATCGATTTGGACTTTGACCCGCGCGCAGCATAATTAATAGCGTTAAAATAAACTGGTCGCAAATAGACCATTGCAAAATAACCAGCTTTCAATGAATAAACGTAGAACATAAAGTTATAATGGAGAAACTAATAAGGACAGCTCGTTTACTCGATTCTATCAATTTTTCCTCTATTTCGCTCGACCGATTCATACATCAGCATCAAAAAGGATGAAGCTTAAACACATCTGGACGCGCGCGATTAATGATAAATAAAGGCAATTTGTTTGGCGTATCGCTAAATTTATAGTAGTTGTAAAAACGCACAGCGACTGATTGATCGTGCCGCGTCAACATCAGTGCAAGTGCAGCAATAATAAAAACTTTTTTTGTGTATATATATATACGTCGCATAGGGGCGTACGAGACGGCGCTGCACACACGCGGCAAACGCATTAATCCGATATAAAATCGCGAATCTCTGACGCGAATCGGACGATTATAATTAATGGAGATTTTTCCAGTACAGCTATATAAGCGGCTGCGTGGACTCGAGTGCGCATATAGGGGCGTGCGCGCGTGCGAGAGAGAGAGAGAGCCTGAAATATACGACATTTGGCGAAGAGACATAAATTGACAGCAGCGCAAAGTAATAACTTTGGCGTGTGTGAGCCACAGGCCTGCGTGAGCAGTGTGCTGCAGTTGGCCCGCGACGCGCTTGGCTGTGTAGAAGTGCAGAGGGAGAGAGAGAGCGCGTGACTTTGAAATGGAATCGTAAACCCGCGACACACACACACACACACATGCATCGCTCATTATCGCGATTGTAACCTGAGAGTAATAGGTGGTGGAGTCTTTGACATGGTGAGCCGTTTCGGGTGATATATCCAGTACGACGCGAAATCCGTTGACCGCGAGCCACTTGTTGGCTCTCTCGCTTCGATTGATTTCTTTCAACAGTTTTCAGCTGATTCAAGAGATATAGGGACTTGAATGAGTGACTCGTCACTGCTCTCCCGATTCTTCATTGAACGCACACTCATCGTCATTTACTGATGTACTATAACTAGAAATTTGCTGATAAGTATTCGGCATTCCGTAAAAACGCAGAATCAGCATGAATTTGATGCACTGTTCAAATGCTTCATTCAATTTTTCTGCAGAACAGTATAATTTAAGAAAATCTTTACTAAATTATTACTGAACTGTATAAATGATGATATTTTTGAACACAACATCAATTATATCTCGGTGTCGTTTTTAATGAATTTACCAATTCAGCAATAAAAATACGTTATTATATGTACAAATAAAATTGAAAAGGAATTATATTATAGTAATGGATAATATAATAATGGATAATATAGTAATGGATAATGATAGTTGTATAAAAGCGAATCTAAAAATTAGTAATAAAATGTATATAAATTCCATGCAAACATGTGTAAATAGTTAATTTGGAATAATTTAATGCATAAAGTTACGAAAATATAGGATAAAAACCACTGATTTTTAGTTCAAGCAATAAAACCGAAACAATCGCAAACGTTTGCCCAAATAGTTTAAAACCTACCAGCTCGCTTTAAAAGGACCAAATTAATCGAAGGCGAAAATTCGAAGCGATCCTAAATAGCTCAAACAACAATGTTGCCGATATTTGATGTGCAAACACAGTATATGTATGCGCGTACGAGTGTGGCGGCCTTTTACCGAAGCTGCACAGCTGCGCGCGAATCGGGTCACCGAAATACAGTGCGCTATTGAAACTGATGGCCCTCGTTCCCGAACGATCATTCCTATGGCCGCCAGCATAACCAGTTTATTCCAAATGCGCGATCAATGCCGGATATGAAGTTTATGCTTTTCCATTCTGTTAAAAATATATATATATATATCGATGAAAGATCTAAACAAATATATGTACATAGTATGTTTAGTCGATCGCGTGCGAATAAACCTTATAGTTTGATGCTGACGGCTGCGTCGATATGCACTGTGTGGATGGAATAAACGTTAACTATGATCGAGATTCGTGGATCTAATGGAGTTGAATATCACTGCTATTGAATTTCCTATTTTCATTTGGACAATGGGAAATGAAAAATTCAAAAAATGTAAGCGAATTATTCGTATGTGAAGCTTTGGTAAGAAAAAGCTAAGAAATGCATTTAAAGCTGTGAGAATCCGTTAGCAAGGTGCTCTATGTTTTATTGATTACTTTGGTACTACCGCTGCTGGGCATTTGCACGAAATTCAATAAAATACCTTTTTCCTCGCCGTTCTTTTTTGAGAACACTTTTTCTAAAAGCTTTCGTCCTTTACTAACGTCAGTAATTATTCATAAAGTTCTGTGCTACGAGCTTAAAAAAACTAAATATAATTAAATTAGAGATGTAGAATATATAATGTATAGTAAAAACGATTTATCGGTAGGGCACAAATCTTTAAAGATATTTTCAACGCATGCTTCACTTAATTGTAGTATTTAAAAAAGTCTATAGATAAATAGTGAAAGTCTGTAATTGTACGTTAAAATATTTTCGGAATTTTAATAAAAAATAGTGTAAACATTAATTAAAAAAGAAACATTCATTCTAACTTTGATCTTTCAGAAGCTACGATTCAAAAACTATAATACAATATTGAGGGATTGATAAGCGCATCAATTTGAATATTGGCCTGATTAATGTTTTGATGTATTCAAAACAATTTATTCAACCTATAACAATATACACGTACTTACGATGTATAACTTATAATATATTTCACGCATTACCGAATATTATTTAATGAAATTTATTACAAAGTAATTACGCTTCATTTAACGAATGAACATATAGAATTGCGTATTTAGAAAATGACGATCAAAACAATGAAATAAAACTTTCACCCCAACTCGCAATTAACAGAATTAAATTTCATTATATAGTAAGCTGGCGGCTAATGTACGTACGGATTGGCACATTATGCTCCAGTAACATTTAAAGCTCGATAATAAATTGTAGACTCACATTTCTCGATCATTGGGCGCGAAAAAAGAACAGAGAACCCATAACAATAGGCCCCTGCAGTACAATGCTTATACATCTTGGAAGAATAGACACAAGCTGAGCTGCGTATAGTGGACGCGGTGCTCGCGTGGCGTATACGCGTGTTATTAAGTGTCATTGATGCTTGAAAGCCAATAAACTCGGTGTGTAGTCACGCATCGCTTGGCCGACCGGCCGTAGCGTAAATAATCCTTACGGATGACTTTGCGTACCGATAAGTGTCTCTCTCTCTTTTTTACTTTGTATACTTGAATATACCAACATAACTGTTTGAATGGAATCCGGAAAATTACTATAAACTGTAAAGAAAACAAAAATGACATATTCTTGCAAACAACCTCCAATAGAAGTCAGAGTCTTTTATAAAAAAAAAAACAAACAAACAAACAAGCAAACAAAAACAAAAAGGAAAAGTCGAGGGCATAAATGTAATTAAAGGAAAGCTGTAGAGCTCGAACGAAATAAATCACGGGATGAATAAAGAAGAGTCCGAAAACGGCTATTGTCATTGTCGTGTAATAAGCAGTGGAGTTCCGGTGGGATGCAGCTCATTCCCCCATCTCGGCCGGTGCAGCGCGCACGTGTCGCACCGAGAGCTCGTAACAATCTCAATCAGCATATGTGTACCGCCGCCACCCGCCATACCATTTTCCGGCTTCTCTCTCTCTCTCACTCTCTCGTCCTATGGCATCTCCTGGACAGGTCGACGAAATTCAGGGAACCGGGAGCAGCAGCAGCAGCAGCAGTGGCACGGGTCCCCGAGAGCCAAACCCTACCCATAGTAGCGTCAATCGCTGTGTAACGCGCGTCAGCCAGAAAGCCCATGCGGTCGTGGGGGTCTATACAAGTTTGTCGACCTCGCTCGCTCTCCTATATACCATACATAGATGCACCTACACCTACAAACCGGTGTAAGTGTCGCCATTAAACTAGCGGCCGAGCGTTACCGTAATGCATTTGGTGTCCCGTCGACGTATACACAAAGTGGTGGGGGGGCCTATGTTACGTGCACTATCCAAAGAGAGTGATGCATAAATCTGCGCTGAGAGACTGTACGCGCTGTTGCTGCTGCTGCAGAGAAGAATTAACGGTTCGCAGAGAGCTTGACCGCAGCTCAGCCGTGTTTTTTTCTCTTTTTTTTTGTTTTCGTTGCCTCTCGCGGACACTGCGTGAGAGGTATTGGCTGCGATCACGAGGGCTCGAAGGTAGTGGAGTGGCGAGTTTTGTGCGATTTAACGTTTTTTGCTCACGCCGTCCCGCGATCGACGGGAAATTGCGGCTTTTCTCTTTTTCACTATCATCACTGAGGATTATGGTATGCGGTGATGGTATACGGATTCCATTAGCTTTATGAGCTTAAATTCATGGAGAATCTTAAAAACTGATGATGTAAGGAAATAAGTGATGTTGTTTCTGGCCTATTGTTTTTCTGATCGTTAGCTGACCACATCGTATTAATAAATTGCGCAAAATAGAAAGGTAATAGAAGAGTTTAAACAAGAAATTGAGAGCGTATGCGGAAAACCTCTTTGGTTGTCAGAACCAAAGTATATTTGATAATCTCGCTAAGAGACAACAATTCACTTTGGTTGTGGCATCTCAAGCTTTGGTTCTGGCATCCAAAACATTGTAAGTATTAGTAATCTAAGTTACCAAAAGGTAAACGTAGCAATAACTTACAGCATCTTATAAGCTACAAATATTATATTTTATTAATGAATCAGCAATTTATTTATAAGGAAGGACGAAGCGTGACAAATAATTTATCAGTTGGATGGTGCATAATAGCAGGAAGCGGAGTTATTAAACTATATTGACTGAAATAACTTTGTAATCTTTCATTTTTTGTACTTCGTAGGAGAAATTGGATATTTTGGTTTGTGCAAGTTATGCACATAGAGATTCGAATGGGAAGTTCAGCTAGAATGCTAGGGTTA
The DNA here is from genome assembly GCA_900490025.1 of Megastigmus dorsalis. Lineage (NCBI taxonomy): Eukaryota > Metazoa > Arthropoda > Insecta > Hymenoptera > Megastigmidae > Megastigmus > Megastigmus dorsalis. Next base: position 65,213 of record UELU01143278.1, read on the forward strand.
TAGCCGTCTATGCCACGTGAAAAGTTCACATGAAATCACATATTAAATCTGAATATTTGAAAAATATAATATAAAATTATACTTAACTGCACCTAGTCTGTCGGTCTGAGTTTAAATAATTGAATTTTTAGTCCTTATCGAGTAAAAAATATTGTTTAAAAATTGGACTATTTAACCCATTTCTTCCCAAGCGGCCATTTTATAGTCGATTGGTTTTATGCCTAAAAAATTGTCGAAAAAAAAAAATAATAATAACCAATAGCACTTTACCGAAGTAAAATTGTCCGCTCTTTACGATTCTGAAGTCAGAATTTTGAAAATTCCATTGGAAAATTTCAAAATGGCGGTTTGAATTTGATGAACAATCAGAAATACATTATAATAATCAACTATAAAATGGCCGCTTGGGAAGAAATGGGTTAAGCTCAGGCCCTGCTAACTGAATTTAAGTACTATCGTCCGCATGGTAAAATCTATAAAGGTGTAAGTTAAGTGTAATTTTGTATATTTTTCAAAATGTCAGATTTTTGAAACATAAGATCTCACTGCCAAATGATTATATGAGATCTCTTATAAGATCTCATATAAAATTTTCACATAATATATTTCTCTTACCCCGCGGATAAAGTAGATCATCAAAATAAGCGAGTGAGAAATTTTATGACATACACCTAACCTACATGACCGGTGGCAGCGCTCTAAAGATATTTAGCTTATAGCTGTATATATAGATATTACACACATGCATACACACAAACACATACACACTTACACACTGAAAAATTAGTTATTTGTTTACTTCCCGTTATAGGGGTAATCTGTACTGTTCTTGGTCACTTAAGCGAATACGCTACTGAAATATTATTATAAATAACTCACTAAATGCAATTTTAATGTAAAATAGGTATCACTATTTTTGAGAAAGTATTATTTATTTAAATTAAACTAAAGGAAATAAAAATTTAGTATAGTCGAGATATTAATGAAAATTGTACTTAAAGTAAAAAAAATACATTGATTGGCCATGTAAATACAGTGATTGGCCTTACAGTGGACAGTGATTGGCCTAACCATAATAGTATAGGTATGCATGAAATAAACTAGCGATACTTTTGAATAAATTACTTTATTACAATTGTTAATATAAATTTAAAAATAAATAACCTGATTTTAAATTAAATATTTATTATAGTATCACATTATTTAACTAATTTGGTTGCAAACAGTAGTATTAGTTTTAACTTTCAAAACATTGTATACATTTTCTATACTTTTAATAATAGGTTTTCCTTTTCTCTTAACAGCAACATTTTTCCTTTTTTACTTTGCCTTTTCCTTAACTTTTGGCATTTTACATAGAGAAATGTATAAGGATGGTGAAATCTAACCTAAAACTATATTTTATATATATACATATTGATAAAGAAACATAGAATATTTTTGCTATGTTATTATCAAAAGATATTTTTATTTAGAATTTTAAACAAGTTTATTACTACTACATACTTGTAGATGATTCTTTAAAATTTACTTTTACAATCAGCGAGAAAATACATGTCAATGACTGTGCAATGTACAAGATTAGCCAGAATACAGTGATTGGACAGCCGGCCAATGACGGTCATTGTACCTATTTCTTGATACTAATGTTGGCCACCCTTCAAAACTGATTCAAACGTTCAAATAAATTTTTTGTAAATGTCATAATTTTTAATTATTAAAGCTTTTTGAGTTGATGAAACATTACTAATATTTTTTTTTTGTATTGAGTTCATAATAATACCCGAAAACAGTTGCTCAAATTATTAAGTTATATTGAAAAAATCAAGCCTATTTCATGAAACCGTCCACATAGACGTCAATAACGCTAAAATTTTTTATTTCAAATTTTCTAAATTACGGAAGTGCTTTGAAAACTTGATATTCATTAAAATTCAAATATTTATGTAGAAGATGAATAACCTATCACTGTATCTTATTTTTTTATAAACCCTATCTCTGATAGAAAATTGACGAGTTTGACTGGTCAACGTATTAATCAAATGGCAATGTTTTGTGGTTATTAAACGAACAGTATACTTTCAAATGTACTGTATTACAAATTATATTGTTTAGTTTTGAGCTAGCTTTCAATTATATATTATTTAACTTTTATGCAGGCCCCAGATCTAGAGATAATAGTGAAAATTCAATATACTCAAAAAATCTGGTTAAAATCTGACTAGGAATTCCTTAAGATTTCCACCAAGGATATTAGTGTATAATAAGTCTATAAAATATGTATAATTTAAAATATAAATAATTTTTTTCTTTTTTATATCATTGTTTTATAGAAACTGAATTTATACTAATTACATCCAATCAATTTTATTCTCACAACCTTTTCAAATGGATGTCGCAATTAAAAGTTTGAACGGCCCAAGCAAATCACGACAACTAATGGTTTTTAATGTACCAATCAAACTACTTGGCTGTGACAATAAAAAATTTAGATGGTGTAATCAAAGTATTTACTTCTCACAACTAAATACGAGTCAATCAACGACTTTGGTTGCCACTACCAAAGCTTTTCTTTCCTTGTAGAAATTGTGTGGTTTATTGCTGTAAAATACGAATGTTTTATATAATCTTGTAAAGTATGAGTGAGCAATGAATAAATAAAACGTTTTAAAAACGGAAGAAGCATTGATTTTAATACAAAAGATCTGAATACTAAAATTTTATTTAAAGGAATTCCCATCTCTATAAATAAAAGAGGCATGAACAAAAAATAGAGGGTTTGCCGAAAGCATTTCATACAATGAAATTGGAATAAGTATTTGAAAGTTGAAGTGCTCCGAAATTAAATCTATAAAGAATCTGAATCGTTGAAAATGTTCGTAAATGAAATATATAGATCTATTAATAATGCTTGAATTGCTTTTTCCGAAATAAAATCTAGAATATCAATGACATGCATCTTTTATGTACATTTCAATAAAAGTTCCATTTTTGGTTTTATTATGTCACATAAAATTGATCGAAAAATTTACTGCTGTTATTTAATATAAATTAATAGTAAAATATACAAACTATATTTAATGTAAATTTCTGAAAAAAAGCCTAAATCAATTCAAAGTTATTTGCAATAAGTACCAATAAAGCAACGCCTCCAAATGAGGCAAAGATAACCCAGTAATTCACAAAATCCCCAGTGTAAGCAATCAACTCGGGCACATCCTGCATGTTTCCCAGCAATTTTGGACATTTAAATAAAAAAAAAGTCAGCTCGCTTCCTAAAACTGCTATAGCCATCAAGGAAAGGTAGAAATAACGAGAGAGACAGTGAGAATATTAAACGAAAGGTAGAGAATGGCACAGGAAAAAAAATTTGGGCAATCTCGTTACGCGTCGCCACCAACGTCAAAACCAACTGCACGTGCGTGTGATGGAACAAACGATCGGAATAGACACAAAAGGTTCACATAGAGGGAGAGAGAAAGGAGGACGAAGTGGGAGGGAGAGGTTTAATGACTGAAACGTGCGCTCCATTAGCGTACCAGTGGTTTAACTCGGCCCTACGACGCTCGACGCTCGACGCTCGACGCTCGGCGACGTCCACGACGACGACGACGACGACGACGACGACGATACAGCTGTGCCTGTGGCTATGGGCTGTGAAGCTGCGCAAATTACTTATAAATAGGGCAACGAGTGACCACTGCAGATTCGCGTTACCGTACCACCGGTGATTTTCATCACCTGCGGTCATACAACGTATATTTTTTTTGTGGTTTTTTTGGGCTGGGTGAACATACGAATTGAAGTTATGCTTTTAACAAAGTGCTGTTAGATTTCTAGGAAGCAATTCAAAACTTTTTCATTGGTCTATTCCAATTACAAAAAAATCATTTTTCTCATTTCTCGTTGCATATGTATTTCCGCCAGTATTATGCTTAGTATATTACGTTCACTGACGGCTCAGTAGTGAACTGATATCTTATCATTTGGGAGAAGATAATTTTTTATATTTTCATATGAGTACATACATTACCAACTTTTTGCCATTATTGTTCATCATTCATCTGCCGGATCCCAATTTTACTAATTTTTAATTTATTTCTACTTTTTATTTCACCTATGGCTTTAACTCTACCTATACGAGTTAATAAAGTTAACAACTTTTTACATTTTACATTTATTTGAACGTGTATCGATGATTTGTGTTGTTTAAGTCCACTCATAATTTGATAAAAAAAATGAACGCAATAATATCTGTACACATTTATGCAATTTTTATATAATCGGGCGATAATATTGCAGCGATACATAATATTATCAATTCTTTTAATTTAAAATTAATGTCCACTATTGTTAATTATTTATGTTTAAAATGTTGCATATCGAAACTATAATAGTTAATTGGTAAAAATGTTGCTTTAAAACAATTGAAGCTAAATAAATAAAAATGAAAGCGATGATTAATGTAACTGTCTGCTATAAAAAATATAAATATACCTGCATTAATGTCTCATTTTCAAGATGAATTTATTATAAAGCTTCGGTCTTTTAAGAACATTTTAGTTCCATCAACGAAATGATGTACGATCAAAATAAAATGCTTCTTTGCGAAATGAAAAACATATTAAAAGCGTTTAAATACATAGCAAGCGCTTATTTATTTTCCAATTGGCTTCACGAAGGAAGAGTAAAAGAGCCAAGGTACATTGCTACGCCATTAAATTGAGTCCTGTGTGTTTATTCCGAATTTGGAATGAAAAGACGACGCTTTTAATTTATTCCGTTTACGATTGGAATCGACGGAAGACATGAAATGCTGGAATAGGTAGTAGAAAGTCTGGGCAAATAAAACATTAATCTCTCCATTAAGGGCTTCTTACGAATGTGCAACTGGTTGGTATTACGTTAGCGAAAACACATCTCCGCCTTCAAGAAGGCGGCAGCTGAAACGTTTTAAGGAAAATTATTTAGAAATTTAATTACGGACTGTGTACGTAATGCAGCCTCGTTCAACTACCGGAGTATCGATCAAGTCTTTCGCTGTTTGCCGGATAATTTATTAGATGCGTTCAGTGAAATGAGGGGGAAAAAAATTGAAGCATTTTATAATTCACAAATTACATAAATTGATTTCAGAAGCCGCGCGCGATGCAGCGTTATCAGCAGGCATAAGACGCAAAATCAGTGAAATCAGTTAACGATTGTTATTATTTTCGCAACTTGATTGATTATTACATTATTAAAAGATTAAGTTGGATTAATGATCTGCGTTGACCAAATTTAGCGTAGAATTTTTTCTTGATTTAATGTTGAATTCGAAAATGTTGAAAATAGGTATTAAAAATCGCTGTGTAATCGATTTAGTAATCCATCTTCATAAATTTGTCGAGTTTTAAGATTTTTATTATTATTTGTATTAAACAAGAAAATTACGAATAATGCAGAAAAATGAAACTTGAAGAGAATTTATGAACAAGATCGCAGTAGCCATTGTATAGATATAGTATATATGTTGAGCGCATACTTTCGATGGGAACTTTAAAAGTGAAACACATAGCAGACTATCCCCTGATCTTTTTTCTGTTACATAATAGCAAGTAGTATTTTTGCTTCTCACATATTAGTTTTAAAAAATTGTTTAAGGACATTTTATGATCTATAAATAAAAATTTAGTATCGGAAGAGGCTTGGCGTAGCGGTTACACGTTATCTGTATAGGTACTATGAAAGCGAGAATCTCAGATCCTAAAGGAAATGCGTACAAATTTTAAACTCAGGTAGATTTCACTCATTACACGTGATGGCCGCATGTCGAAAATTGCACGAAATAAGGAAATCATGCGTATTATAAAATTATGTAAGTTGATGAACTACTGACACTTAAGACCGTTTTTACTTTTCTCAATTTTAATTTTTTTCTATGTCTCATTCGTTGTCAAATTTAACTGTATAAAAATTGATCGTATAATAAAATTACGTTGGAACAAGGTAGAAATTTTAGATAGAAATGCAAAATATTAATTGGTAAAAGGTCGCTATAATATTTTCTGTTCAAATTAACAGACATCTGTTACAATATTTATATAGCGGTATATATTTGCAAGCTAATCGAATGTTACATGATAAAAGGTAATAAATTTTCAACAATCTTAAAAAAAGTAATGACATTAAACGTCCAAGAGCATAAAAAGAGTATAACAGAAAAAAGCAATTATTTTAAAATTTCAATTTTAATCCTTATCCACAATAATAGTTATCACGCACGAAAAATATTTAAATTCATCAATCACTTTATGTAACACTTTTCTACTGCAGAACAACTCGAAATCTATTGCATTCTCATCAATAATTTGTACTCCATAGCTCCTTCGGCTTTCAACGTCGACACGTCCGCGTATATACAGTATAGCTGCGCGCATAGTTTTTGTGCGCGCAGGACGTGACGTACCTATCTATGTCCAATTTATACAGCAGACGACTGCCACTGCTGCCATTTATATAGCGATGTATAGCAACGCGCGCGCGCACCTTTCTCTCGACTCTATGGGAGCAGCGCTCTTGTGTTTCTAGCGTTGCTTGCGCGCGCGAGCCGAAACCAAGTGGACACTGATTGAAAGTGACATTTTCATGGCCTGTCTAAATATTTGACATCTTCGCGTAATCTTTCGCATTTTCACTCGTGCCCGCGGACACGTGACATTGACATATTTATCGAAAGTTAGATGAGAAATTTAATACCCGTTGATTGCGATGGCCGATGCTGCTCCTGCACATAGCCACTCTCCGCACATCCAAATGCGCTATGCATATTCTATTAGCTCGAGAATAACCGATGTAAGAGTAATGCTGCTTCAAAGATTTCTTTTTTGAGTTTGCCGTGCCAAAATGATTTGTATCTCCAATACACTAAAGAATGCATGATCAATATATTGCTAATATATCTCGAAGATATTGCTAAGCTATTGACAATATTACGCTTAGGTTCCGCGGCGATACCTGAGCAATATATTGGAAAAGACATTATTAATGAGGTGACTCGATCGATCTTCAAAACGCAATTTGTTAAAACAAACATTTGTTGCGCGACATCGAAGGCCTATAACGTATGCCTTCCTTTTCAGACTCAACATAACTATTTCTAGTCGCCGATTACATAACTTCAAGAAATTCGACACAATCTCGAGAAAAAATTTGATTCTTCGTCACCCCTCCTTCCCGTCCCGAACCCCGTGAAAAGCATAGTAAGTACTATATATAACAAGGTGTTCTTCACGAGGTTCGGGAAAAGGCTGAAAAATCAAAACCTTTCTCGAGATAGTGATGAATTTTTTAAGAGCAGATCTAACCAGCGACACTAAATTGTTATGTTATAATCTTAGCAGTTGATCCTAAAAATGTTATTCTTAGCAGTTGATCCTAAAGAGGAAAACATACGTTGCGCAATAAATTCTTTTTTTATCAGTTCATTTAATTCCATGAAGATCGATCGAGTCACCTCATTAATAGTTATTACGCAAAGAACGATAACTTCATTTGAATGGGAAAGGTATGGCCAATATATCGGTAATTCCTCCAGTACAAAGATTTGTAAATTTCGCCCGTGTGTGGGAGATGAAATGGCGCTCGGACCTTACAGGAAGGGGACGTTCCTGGAAAATTTCCGACTGTGGAAAAGGAGAAGGTGCGCAGGTCATGCAAGAAGGGGGAGTGTGGAGAAATAAGATTCCGCTGGAAAACTTGCCGCTGTCAGCGGGAAAAACGGGGAGAAGGGATGTGATAGGATTTACGGCGATATACTATTTGACTTGCTTCGATACTCTAAGTATTTGTTTACGTCGCACTCGCAGTCCTTCTATTAGCCACACAAATCAGAATCGTCTTCCTCGAGCCGTTAATCATTCGACAGCCGAATTTCAAACACGGATAGTCAGCTCTACGCAAATAATAAGCGAACAATATTTTTATAATTATTATAATTATATGTATTTTTATTTTTTTTTTGAACATTTCAATAACCGTGGCAGCACTAAACGACCTCCTAAAGAGTTACAATATGCACAACTAAGATCACAACATTGCGATACTCCGAAAATAATTAAAATATATAAAATAATTTCTGTATGTATATGTGTAATTATTAATGTATATATATTAATGTCAAAGGACGTTTTTGAGGATATCATACAGTTACTCTACTGCATGTATTTCTGGTCTACAAGAAATTGATTTTCTAATGAAACAATCCTCTCCACCATCACTCCCACTCCTAATGTAATAAATGTAATAATTAATTGCGTAATAAGTAAATTTAATATAATAAATTCTATACTATACGTCACTAAATTTTGTTGATTATTTTTTGTCAATACTTAATTTAACTCGTCAAGATTTCTTCAATACCTTTGCAACGTTCGTTTATGTTTATTTTTTATTTTATGAAACTATATCACTGCTTTACTTTTAACGATATATTGATTGATATATTATGTGTATACAAGTATATATTTATAATACAAATCTTTATGCTGGAGAAATCACCGATATATTGGCAATACCTTTTCCAATATATTGCTCAGGTATCGCCGCGGAACCTTAGCGGAATATTGCCATTAGCTTAGCAATAGCTTAGCTTAGCGATATATTGTCAATATATTGTTCATGCGTTCTCCAATATATTGCAAAAAGGCAACCCATAGATTGAGTATTGAGCTTAAGTAACGGTTTCATTATTTTATGCATCGATCGGACGGTTTTAAAATATGAACGGAACTGGTAAAAGCCGTTCAAGGAAATTTACGCAAATATCAGAATTTACAAATATCAATTTCAAGTGATGAGTGCAAATCACAGGGATATTGGTGAAGCTAAATTGGGATTTCATTTCATGAAATTAATATGATTTAACGGCTTCACCGATCTCCCTGTCTCGCATGACTGTTCGATTAAAATTGAGATAAGCTTGAAATATTTTAAAAACGCTTGAATAAATAAAGATAAAAAAAATTATAAATAATACCGCATCGAATAATGTAAAATGTGATGCGTTGAAAATTCCTTCGGTTTTTGTAACATGATGTTCGCTTAAAAATTCTTCACGCCCAGCTGCATCGTTCGGAGCGTATATAAGCCGAGAGAAAAGAAACTAAAGCGAAGCAGCATTAAATAAAAAAAAAAAAAAATAAAGCAAGAAACGGCAATTTATTTCTTTTCGCGCCACCGCCACTGGCTCTCGAATCTCACAAAAATGAGCATTAATAAAACATTAAAGCGAGGGAACGCGCGCGCAAAAGAATACATAAAAGGAGCACAGCCGGAATAACGCGCGACTGCAGCAGCGCGCATCCCCGCTCTCTCTTTCAGCGCTACACAGCAGCAGTGCACCGCGCATCGAGCAGTTACACGGCTACGAATGCATTTCACCCATTAGCACACCGGACACATCTGCTCGCCCAGCTTCTATATCCCGCTAAACTAGAAACGCTCCCGCGAACATCGAACGCTACAAGCTGAGAGCAAGAGAGAGAGAGAGAGAGAGAGAGAGAGAGAGAGAGTGGGAGCTGTAGCGGAGCAGCAGCAGTGGAGGCTCGTTCACGCGAGTACATCCACACGCATCGTCGATTCGGCTCGTTCATGCACAGCGTAGGCGAGTGTGTGCAGGAATCGCGACGCGGCAATTATGCACGCACCTAAGAAGCCGGTACAGACATATACACACATATATACATGCATATATCTGGGGGAGAAAGAGAGACCGGAAATGCAAGCGCCGCAATACGTAATTCGATGAAGCAGTCGGACACGCGCGCGCGAGTTTCCCTTTCCTCGTTCTTGACCGTTCATTCAAGAATTCGCGCTCGGCTCGTTCGCGCTCCCGACGCTTCTGAATGTGTGTGTGTGTGCTCGCGCGTGACATTGCGGTTGCCGAGTCGAGAGAGAGAGAGAGAGAGAGAGAGCCATTAATAAATCGCGGCTAAAATATTGTCCGCCCGTGGTACATCAGAATTGTCGTTGTGGACATTTTGCTTATGCAGCCACGCGCGCGCGCCGCGTACCTGAAATATTATAGAGCGGCCTATACGCCTCGCAATTTTCCCTGCATATGATATTAACGTTTTATGGGATTAGCTATTTTTACGCAAAGCGTATATTCATTAAGCAGATCTCGTTTGGCGCCATTTAGTTTACAACACTTGTTGCATTATATGTAAACTAAACCGTTACTAAACACACAGCTTGTTAAAGATTGTACAACAGAGCTTCTCCATTTAAATAGTGAAAGCCTTGCATAATATACGCAATCGACGGACTTGCGTGGATGTTTAAAACCACTTTGAATTTTTTTTAGCTCTTATTGTTACACGCTGGTATCATAATGAGATTTCTGATGGATGATTACACTGTTCCGCGATTCATTGAAAACTGCATTCCTTCGCACTCGTGTAGTATGCAAATCAAACATCTTTTTTTTAACGCATGCGTGAAAACTGCCCTTTTCCTGTTTATAATAGTATGATTCTTTATAGACTTTAGAATAATGTTACGGTAACAAGATATTCTTATCACGAGTAATACACTTTTTTATTGCAGTTTTTATTACTATTTTTAGTTCAGTCATTTATTTGATTTTCGTAATGTTAAAAAAAAAAGAAACTAATAAGAATTTATGTTTTAAATTTAATTTCTTCGTGGATACCTAAACATAATTTTCATACCATAAACAATGTCAATTTAAGTTTGTTTTTAGTAACTATTTCCTACTCTGAGAAATTAAAATGAATTGAAACGTTAAAAATTATGAGATTGCCATTTCATTTTGTTAAAAAGTATTCCGTTACTAGCGGTTCATATTACAATACTGTAACAATGCGCATTTTTATGATTGTTTTACGTTTTAGTTAATAAAGTTAATCATAAAATTACTTTTATGCTTAACAAAGCTCTGCAATAAAGTGTTTTCACTCAAAATAACTTTTTTTCAAATAATTAGTTTATTTTTAATGATTAGCTTACCTAATTTTGTATAATCTATATACAATTACTGCATTCATTTCCTTAGTAATAAAATAACTTATAACAAATCATTTTTATTCATCATAATATTTTAAAAAGATTCATCAAAATTTGAGTTTATATTTGTAAAAGCAGAGTCATGCTAGAATACTTAGTTACCAGCGATTGCAATATTTTTCTCAGTGGATCTTCTACTCAGAACTATTATTGATTTAAAAGTATAATCTACAGTGGAAATTATCAATGGCATAACTGCGATATCCATATATGACATCCCCTTTTGCGTAATTCCACAAACTAACGTAATTTGACTACGCATGAACTCTCTAACTACAATAAATTACTGGACGAGTTTAAAAAGCAAAAACTGAAAATTCACTGGAAATCGGTCGTATAATCGAGTTTCTACAGAAAATAGTTTAGCTCCACTAACTGTACACATTTTACATAGAGAACGAGGAACATTCGAGGAGGCTGAACTCTCTCGACCCCGCGTGCAAAGGTAAACCTTATTCCGATCACCGATTAACACGCGATCACGCAAATTCAACCGACAATATAGCAACAAAATGGCTAACATTGACGAGTCGATAAAAAGGACGCTAGCAATAATACACAAAGGAAACGACGATCGCACTGATACAAAAGACAATGTTCGAATATGTAATAATGTATTTTCACAATTTATATTTACATGTTATTACAATAATGTGATGATGCATAAATATAGACAGTATATTATAATGCACTTATTCTATGTAATATAATGCAAATGCTATTACGTTTCCGTTCTTAAATAGCTCTAGTATACCGCAATAATTACTATTATTATGTAAAATAATTTAAAAATACACTGTGCGAACACGCCCTATGAGCCATACGAATGAATAAAACTGAAATAATTTTTTCAAGTATTCGTAGAACCATTAATTTCAATTTATAAAGAAAATAAAGATTGCTACATTTGTCAAAAAATAAAAATTAAATACTTACTTGTTTTCGTAGGCATCAATTTTATTTTTATGTCAGAATTATAATTGCACTTCCATCTCTGCATTTACACGCACGTCAAACTAAATAAGCAAATCTTGAAATATTTTCCAAATAATTTAAAAGCGTAGAAAACTCGCAAATGAAAATCTCGATATTTCACATTAATTCTTTTAATTAATTTCTAAGGCAAAAGTTGTAGATTTGCACTAGAATCCAATTGGAGAGTAACCTTTCGAAGTTTCCTTACTTCTGGCTTGTAAGTGTTAGTAATGCAGCTTATATATTCAGATTCATAATGGTATTAGTGCAAGCTCACCCTAAGAGCTGGTATAACATTACATATGACTTATGTATTAGATAGTGACATTAAACAGCGCACAGCTATTTTGCACAATAACCACAGGTGCACGCGTATGTAGATAAACTTTGAGAAATACAGGATTTGCGAAGAAACTTGAAGATTGGCTTAATATGCTGAGTAGCAGCGGTTTTTCTTAATATATTGTTCATTTTAATGACTGTTAAAACATTATTCTGACGTTAATGCGGTAATACATTAAAACGGCAGATCTATTTAGTAAAGATAAATAACTTTAACCCGTAATAGGCAATTTAAGTTCCGGCACACATGCAAAATATCTAGACAATGATGAGAATTGTGTATAGTTGTATTACATGCATGCATAATTATGATTGTAGTCAGAACTAAATTTATTAAAGGCAGTAAATTATTATTTGAAAATACATTCTACAAAAATTAAATAGTAATATTTTCTTTTTTAGAAAATGAAAATCCTAATTAAAACTATTCTATAGCTATTGTATGTTCTTTTAGGTGGCTCCAACGCGAAGAGCCAGGGAACAATTTGCTTAAAAAATAACGTCAAAAAGGATTTATTATGAATTTATATTATTCCTGGAAAATTTCTTTGAAAAGAAAGAGCAAAGAAGAGATATTAATCAAAATTGATTTTTCGGAACATTAAAAATATTATGGAAAAATATAAAATACATATTTATTCGATTAATTTAATGTAAAACAATAGTCAACGATAAAAAAATACAAACATTTTAGTTATCAAAAAAAAACAAATGTATACGTTAATTTTACTTTATGTATAATTTTTTTAGATACAATTTAAAATAATATTTCAGTGTCAACGTGAAAAAAATGTAGAATTTAATATCGAATGAATTTAAGTTTTGTAAGTCTTAACCCATTAAGGACAGGACGGACACTTTTTTCATACTATTTTCAACAGCTTTATTTCCTTTGATATCGGTCCTACAAAAAATTGAGATTAGGCATTTCTGATGTAAAAATGTCTGAATCTTCAATCTATGTGATCAGAATTGTAAGAAAATTTATAGTAAAAAAGTTATAATTATTTATTTAGCAAAAGAACATAAAATTACGAGTGAAATTTTTTTTTCATTTAGTATTCTTGCATCGAAATCGTCAGCTTCATCAATATTTTTCGATTTCATTCATTAGAAGCCGAGATGTATCAATTTAAGTGTTTGAAGTAATATAAAATCCAGTAATTCCGAATTATGTAGTATACGTATATTTTTGCTACGACTCTCATTAATTGATTTAGAAAGCTTGCATTTTAAGCTTTAATTTCATTTTTTAGTCGACTCTGTGCGATTTTTTGAAACTAAGATATTGAAATTTGAAGATTTAATAATCCTAAACTACGAACCTGTAAGTTCT
>UELU01143281.1:5887-29872 GCA_900490025.1 Megastigmus dorsalis
AGATCTCGTGTTCGAAGTTTCTGTTTCAGCCTTATTATTTTTTATGCAAAATATATTAAAGTCTATTTCATCGATTTTTAACTCGGGTTCTATATCTAAATCAATAAAAGTTTTTATGCTAGAGTCTTGAATGCTATATTTTTCTCCTAAACTGAACCAGTTATTTTGATTATCTAAAATATTATTTTCTAGGTCCTTATTCATAGTGTTTAAGTAAAAATATTCTGAAGATTCACAATCGCTTTGTGAATTTTGTTTTTGTACGCTAGTGTTATTATCTATTTTATTATTTAAAATTGGTAAAATATTTTTAGATTTTAAAGGGATTTTATTTTCTATAAACTGACAAAGATCTTTCTATCGGTCTTACGGTCTAATCAATATTAATGGGCAATCAGATTGCCCTTGTTTATAATCATCCTCGCAGAAACTGAAATAAAATTATATTTAAACCTGAAAAAACATTTATTAGCAAAGGACAATCTGACCACCCGCACCACCCAAAAATGCCCGATGTTTCGAGCCCGCTCCGGCTCCTCCTCAGGGACTCTTGATTAGACTGTAAGATCGATAGAAAGATCTTTGGTCAATTTATAGTAGATTATAGTCGACATAAGTAATATTTCTTAAGGATTTAATTTTTGTTAATAATTAATACCATTTTTAAAATCCCTAAATAAAAGCCCTAGCTTTCTCGAAAAATTCCGATCCTAGGATCCCTTCTGCCGGTATTGCAAAATCATTTGGCCCAACATGAAAATTTACACTGATCCCGAATAAATTCATATTTATGTTACCTAAAGTTGGTAAAATTTCGTTACCGATTCCCTTAACCAGCATTATTTCCGTTTTATCTAAGGTACATCGCGGAGGCACTAAACGTTCAGTTATTATATTGTCTTCTGATCCAGTATCGATTAAAAGTTGGCCTAAATGTTCAAGGTTTTGGCTAAATATGTTAATAAATGATAAGGAATTGCTCTTAATATTAACGTTTACTATTCTTTCTACTTCTACTTTAAACTTAGGATTATTATTTTGCTTAAAAGATAATGTATAATCGTGAGCCTTTATAGTCCTTGAATCATAGTATATCATTGCCTGAGTTTCATTTAAGAATTGCGCCCCTAAAATACCGTCATATGGAATTTGAAATTGATCTTCAACTAAGTGAAAATTTACTTCATTTCCAAACAATCGTAAGGTAGCTATTCCTAATGATATTATCGATTGATCTGATATTTCCATTAAAGTGACTGTTGCTCTAGCGTCAACCAAAATGTCGTTCGGGATTTTACTTATTTTAATTAAATTACCTTGTGATCTAGAATCTATCATTAAGTTAACTGCTACTAGATTTTTAGAACTTTTAAGCGGTAAAATGATATTAACTTACTGGGATTTGTTAATTTAACTGTGTAAGTTTGTAAACTAGATCGTCTGTTTGGATCGTATTGGTTAAGCGCGGATGATTTTTCGTCATGAACCCTGCACTTTTCGATTGAAGAGACTTGCCGTTTCCCGTCCTTTCGGTATATTGGCGTCTCCTGCATTCTGCTTCATCATGACTATTCATTTTACAAAAATCGCAGTATTTATTTATTCTTGGGATACTAGCGTTAGTCCTTGCAGTGAGCGGCGGTATGCCCAATTTTATTGCAGATTTGACAAGATAGACTTGCTCTTACTTCCATTTTAGTATGAGTATTGAAAAAATAACACGTATTAGCTTTATGTCCTGGCTTATTACAAATTTGGCAGATAGAAATTTCTCCTTTTTGCTTACACATTTTCGCGTTATGCCCTATTCTTTCACATAGTTGGCATTTTATATTATTATTTGGTTTAATATTAACTTCGCTGTTCCTGCTTCGACATTTGTCAGCCGTATGACCAATTCTTTCACAGATTTGGCATTTCAGTGACGGGTTTTGAATTCTACAATTTACTGCGTCGTGTCCTTCGGTTTTACAGATCTGACATATATAAATATTTTTCTTGATCTCTTTAGGTTTTTGTAAAGATTCTGTTAGTATCGGGTTTCGAAGTGCAGTTTGCGCTTCTACTATTCTTTCTGCTTTAATGGCGTTTTTCACAATATTGAGCATGTTATGTTAGCTGTTTCTAAACGACACTCGATTTCTGGTTTTAAACCTCGTCTGAAGCGCTCAACTTTCGACTTCGGTTTTGAATGAATTGGATACTTCTCCAGTAGTTACCTTTCGTGCCTCAATAATTCTTTTACTTCTGTTACGAATTCTATTCGCGAAGGTCATAACCGACTCATGATCGCTTTGGAAATCGTTACCCTTTTCACCCTGTAATTGGTATACAGATTTCACGGGCACGTAGATCGTTTTAATATAATCTTTTAGTGCTTCAATCGTTCCAAAGGATTGTCTTTGGATTGCTGCTCGGGCTTCACCTACTAATTTTGACCTGATCAATTTTTTAAGATTAGCTTCACTGGCTTCCCAATCATCTCTTTGGCTTCATTGCAACCTTCGAAAAATTCACTTAAAAATATCTTCGTTCCATCAAATTCTGGAACGACTTTCAATGCGTCCTTTAGTGTTACCTGTTGAGGCGCAACTTGAGTATTCTCCATGGCTGAAGATCTTTGTGGTGTGCTCACTATGTTAACTACCGTATCTTCTATTTCTACTGGAACAACTGTTAAGTTGGCTATATCGGGATCCGAATTCTGCGAACTCTGGCTGTTGTTCGATTTTAAATTATCGTTTGAGCTACTTCGCGGTATATATGGGTTCAATTTTTCTACCTCAGACCTTAGTTCCTCACTACTGGTGGCTTGTTTACGCGTTCTTCGCTGGGTATTCATAAATTGATTTTTATAATATAATTTGTATTCGATAGTAAGTTTTCCTAATTGTTCAGTTATATCGAACATATGTTTTTCTAAATTATTAATTTAAAAAATTAATTATAAAAAATAAATCTGGTGAGCGTTTATGCGAAAGTGTTGCTTTAGATTGGAAGGATGTTGATTGACGTTAATTGGAATTAATTGTGACATTAGAGTTAGGCAGTTCATCGGGGCGTGCTAATCTACAGCAGAAGAGCGAAAACTCCGAGAACGAAAACTATCATGCTCATGTATCACTTTTTGTTTCTAGTTTTATTATAATACAATTAAAAAGTTCTAATTCAGATGAATATTCATGGTTGAATTCAATCCCTCAAAGTGTTAGATTTTGTTGGCCATTGAGAATAGCCCTGGAAAAAGAAGATGATGTAGCGACAATATCTGAGCTTGAACGTTTGAATAAAGAAATAGAAAAACTGATCCCTTATCGTTTTAAAATGTCTAACGAAAAATCAGTTAGAATTAAATTTTGTGACGGAGAATCCGGCACAAGTGAGGTTATGAAGAGAGAGAGATAGAAGACAGAACACATAACCTCAGGAACGCCTCCGACGCCACGCACGAACCACCAGAAACAATCGTAGGACAGGGATTAACGGGATGGGATTTGGTTTGTTCCATGCACGGAGGCTGGGGAAACCAGGACAAGGAGCTGACCGGCCAGGAAGAAGGAAAACACCATGGACAATAGGCGCAAAGGGGGAGAGAGCGCGATCGCCCGGAGCCACGACACTGCTTCACAACGAGGAGCGGCGCCGAAGAAGAGCGAAGAGCCGGCAGAGTGAGGGAGAGCGCGTGAGAGCGAGAGAGAGAGAGAGAGAGAGCGCACGACCTGTCACCGGCCGGAGAGAGCGAGCAGCGGGAGAGCGCGCTCGACCAGGCCGGACGGATGTGTGAAGCGGAGAGCGCGATAGCTCTCGCCGCGCATCCGCTCCGCGCCGCTCAGAGAGAGAGAGAGAGCAACCAGCCTCGCGCCGAGAGAGGGAACGGACGTTCGTCCCGCCTCGGCCAAGCTCTCGCTTCCCTAGGCGCGTTAGCAAGGCAGCGCACACTGCCGGTGAAGTAAGAAAGAGCGCACCATAGCCAAGCTAGGTTAGCGCGTGATGGCGAGAGAGAAGAAGCGCACGCGGCCTACTAATGCATGCTCGCATAGTAGTGCTTGGCCGGTAGAGTGACGGAGAGAGAGATAACGCGGCCACGTTGGCCAACGCGCTGACTCAGATCTACTGAGAGTAGGCAGCGCCACGCCGACGGCCCCGAGCCAATCAGAAGGCCGGTAATTCGAGATTCATATCTCGCGCCGAAACAACAGGTGGCAGCCTTGACCTACGACAATCCAATCAAGGCCGGGGATGTAGGTCAAGGCTGATGTAATTGGAGCAGCACCTGCGCGACTGATAGCCGGCCAATGACCTGCGGCCGCGCGCGCAAGCCGGAAGAGTGGCAAGGGAAGAAGAAGCGTCGAGGCGAAGAAGAAGCTTCGTCTCGCCCCATTTTGTCAAGGACCTCAGAAGACACCAGACGCGCTAACGAGGACTCGACCGCCTTTAGACGCCATTTTTTGGTTATAGCCACGGCGATCCGCAGCAGCAGCGACTTAATTTAGTTTGTTTTGGGGGAAGAGGAAGAGAGAAAGAGAGCCAGAAGAGCGAGGACGAGGAATTGTCGGACGGCATTAAAGTGATTGGGTTTACTCTGGCCTGTTACGAACCTTTGTTCGTCTAGCCCGCGCCATCAATCTCTCTCTCGCGTCGGCTAAGTGTCACGACGAAACGCCGTATCAGAGGAAAGCAGTGCCGGTTGAGTGTAAGGGGAGCCGGGCGAGTAAGGCGGGAATTTTGTATTGTTTAATCTCGAGGATACGCGTGAATACAAAGACTTGCTCATAGATTATATTGAATAATTAAAGAGAATAGTGCGAGTTGTTTTTGCGTACACCTTCCTGCCGCCGTTCCTTCCTTTTTGCATGCCGTCATATCAATTGATTTTATACTGTGTTGTCCGGTGAGTGTGTAAATCGTTCGTTCAATAGCAGCGGCGTCAGCGGTCGGACAGCGTGGGTTTTAATCGTATTTCCTCGGCGAATCTCCTCTGGGATAGGAGGCTCCGGAGCAGCTGGGAACGAGGTGAGTCGGGGACAGGAATTGCCAGGCGCCCAACACAGTAGAGAGATTAAACGGCAATTATCTGGTCCCCGTAGGAACTAGTGGCCCGCGCGTTAATCGAGATTTACTGTTATTGCGTAATCGTAATTAGTAATAACCCGTCACAATTTAATATTTATCAAACTTTATTTGACGGCAAATGCCTGATTACCATAGTACGGAACAGTGCTACAAATCGATGTCCAATTTGTTTCTACAGTGTTCATAAGTTCGGCGACTTGGAATATGACTTTTCTCCAAAAGAATCGTCTTTCTTTTGGAGAAAAGTCCAAAGGGACTAGGTCTTTTATACTGCGAAATATAATCATTTGAGCATCTTGTCCACATTTCTTATCGCAGTATTATAAAGACATGGGATAAAAAAAAGCAATATAAAGGTAAATTTATCCATTTTTATTTCATTGCTACGTTCAGAACCTAAAATTTAGTTCGTTTCGATACTGGAGCGAAAAATGGATTTTAAGCACGTGTATATCTACAAAATTATCATCTCGCTCACGTATATGGAATAGTAATTTATATAACACAGGCACAATTTTCACTTTTTTGAAACTTAAAAGGGAGTCTAAAGTAAGTGATTTTAGACTGATGGGCACAAATGTCCCAGAACAGACGTAAAGTAACAGAAGTGGACGTATAGTAGCCGGAGTGAAAATGATAACCTGTGTCACAAAAAATATAATGTGCACCAAGGACTAATTAAGTAGGCTTTTTGACTTCGTACGATTGCAGAACTCGTATGCGCCTCGCCAAATGCAATCGCCATCGGTTCGTGCTTCCTCTCCTTGGCATCGTACATGATAAATAATTTAGCGTAAAAATCCACTGTACTGTTGCATTTAAACGGACAGTGGACGAACGGAACAAAAATATGGCATTTATGACAGGAGAATTGAATTTCCTTTTTGATCGATATAGATAGCTATTAAAACTCTATTTTTTTAGGTTCATTCTCTTGTCAGAAACACAAAATTTTTGTCCGTTTCGTTCTAGCTTTATCTGATTCTGAGAGAAATGCGAGAAACCAATTCTAACCTAAAATATGTGATTCTTAAGTACTATACTCATAAATATCGATAAGTTGATTCCTCCTCGGAATACCAAAAAATTTGTCCTTTTTGCTAATGCAGTTCTCGAAATATATATATATATATATATATTGCTTACACAGTCAACGGGAATATTGAAAATACTGCAACAAAAGAAAACCAAAATTGCTAAAAATATTTTAAAATATTGAAAATAATAGATTCGTATCCAGCAACATTAGAAACCTGTGTAAGAAATTGTGACATATGTTCCATTTAAAAATAGAGTTTATGCAAGTCTTAATTAGAGTCAATTTCATCAGGTATAAATAATGCTCTTTTTTAAAGTGAATAAGTGACTATAGTAGAATTATTTCATTTCACTGATACAAAAAGTGGATTTCATCTCAATAGGAGTGGTTCTCACTTTACGCGCTTTAGCATGTACTGCAAACTCCACACTCGGTCTAAAAAAGGTCCATTTTACGTTCTTGGCACACATTATACTATTGGACACAAAGCTTTATTTTGTGTACGATTTTTTCACAAAATATATGCAAAATCAAACTTCTTAATGAGTCAGGGTAAAACAGAGCAATAAAGAATTGGTTG
Organism: Megastigmus dorsalis; assembly: GCA_900490025.1. Classification (NCBI taxonomy): domain Eukaryota; kingdom Metazoa; phylum Arthropoda; class Insecta; order Hymenoptera; family Megastigmidae; genus Megastigmus; species Megastigmus dorsalis. The sequence goes on from UELU01143281.1 coordinate 12,580, forward strand.
AAAGAAGTAATTGCTTTTGTAAGGTTCAGGCAGATTATGATACAATATATAAATAACATAAGTATAATTCATATCCTAATTTATACAATGTCTTCTAATTGCAACTATTAGTCATAATAATTTATATTTACTTATTTATGTAATCTATGATATAAATAATTATTAGATAGATATTTATAAGTGAAAAAAGCGTATGATTTTTACGAAAAAAATTACTAGTTAAATGCGCTTCCTATAGTAAATTTAAAGATGTTATGTTTTATTAATATTCACCCAATTTTAAATATCGCTAAGCTAAATGTACCTACTCGATAATGTTATTAAAATATTTCGAATTTAAAATAGCACTATAACTCTTGTTCAATGGTTCTGGGTAAACATATTAAAATTTTTTATAACTATGAAATCAATTATTGTTAATATGATAGTCTTACATTTTTTAGAGGAATTTGATGAAACAAAGAAAGTGTTTGCAGAAGAATGTTTATGAAAAAATCGGAGTTCACGCACGCACGTACACACACAGAGAGAGCGGAGTTATGACAGCTTCAAGAAAAAAGTCATATTTTGATACTTTGCACTAACACGAGAGCTTACCGGTTCGTAGTTTAAGATTATGAAATTTTCAGACTTCAATACCTTTGTTTTAAAAAATCGTACAGAATCGAATAAAAAATGAAATTAAAGCTTAAAGTACAAGCTTTCTAGATAAGCTAATGAGATTAGTAGCCATAATTTACGTATACTATATAATTCCGAATTATTCAATTTTTTGTTATTTTCAAGGCATAAATTGATATATCTCGGGTTCTAATAAATGAACTCCAAAAATTCTCAGAGGGCTTTAAAGATTATGGTCGATGGATGCAAAAAATCTATTTTGTGAATGACAATAATAAAATTGAGGCATTCGCGAGGAAAAAATGTAAAAAAAATTCATACAATTCCGGCATTTGACCTTCATTTTCAAGGACAATTGGTCACTTTTTCAAATCCGCATTATTTTTCCTTTGTTGGAAATTATATCCACTTTCTATCTAAAGTTCTACGATTCTGTCCATGAACGAATCGAATTAGTACACTGTGCGACGCTTGTACCTACGGATATGGAGCTTGTCTCTATATCTGATCCTCCGACTCCATGAATCATGTCTCCATCACCCTGGTCGCCAGTAAGTCCCGAGTCGCGCCTTTAAGCGGACTTACCATCCCCAGATTAGAACTTTGCGCCGCGTCCATCCTTAAATGACTTTTCGTAGAATCAAAGCCTCAGTTGGATTATCCTATTGATTAGGTGACGTTGTGGTCGGACTCAATGATAGTCCTTTGCTGGCTTAAGAAAGCCCCCCATCTTTTGCGAACGTTTGAATTCAACAGGGTCGCCGAAATCCAAACGCTAGGAGATCAGGTCGAGTGGAGACACGTCTGGTCTGAGGACAACCCAGCCGATTCCCTTTCTAGAAGACAGTTGCCCTCCGAGTTCATTAACAATCCTCTGTGGAATTTCGGTCCAAAATGGTTGTCATGGGCCGAAAATAAGTTGCCTCACCCACTCGAACCAAGCGTGAGCGAAATCTCGGGGCTCAAAAAAGCTATTTGTTTACTCAATATCCCTCGCGGGTCCTTAGATTGGCTCTATTCTCATTTTTCCTCGTATAGACGTTTCATCAAGGTTCTTAGCTACATCTTACGGTGGAGAAGTCTAGGGACTTTAGCCGCGAACCAAACTCGTAGGGCTACGATCACAGAGTATGAATCGACCGATCGTCGAGTTATATCTCAACGAGAGTTTCAAAACCTCACTCCAATCTCTAAACAAGAAGTCAAGACTTCGCCTAAATGAACTTGGGGTCCAAATTCAAAACCTACTCGCCTTGACATGTTGACTCCCTTTGTAGACGAATACGGACTTCTTTGTGTGGGCGGTAGGTTGAAAAGGGCGAATCTCTTTTACGGACAAAAACACTCCTTGCTATTATCTCATATCACCGATATGATCATCCACGATTTCCATCATGAAAACCTGCATTCCGGCATTCAAGGCACTTTACTTTAGTGGATCTTAAACGGAAGGCAAAGGGTTGGAAATCTTGTTCGCCATTGTATCGAATGTTTCCGTCAAAGGCCAAGAATTGCTCATGCGCAAATGTCCGATTTACCAGAGTCACGGGTGAACGAGGCTTCAGCCTTTTGCGACACAGGTATAGACTTCTTCGGTCCCATCCTCATAAAGGTGAAAAAATTGCGTAACAAAGTCCTTCTCAAAACCTATGGATGTGTATTTGTGTGTATGGCTTCTAAAGCTGTATACATCGAACTTACAACGGATCTTTCATTGAAGGTCCTTTAGCTGCCCTGCATCGGTTCGTCGCTCGAAGAGGCGTACCTGAACACAGCTACTCCGACAATGGTACTAACTTTGTCGGAGCTAACAAAGAACTAGGCGATATCTATAAATTATTCGATACCCCTGACTTTCAAACCTCCATCGAGAATTTTGCCTTATGCAAACGAATAGAGTGGCACTTTAATCCACCTCTATCTCCCCACTTCTAAGGTCTTTGGGAAGCAGCCGTAAAGAGCTTTAAACACCATATAAAACGCGTTTTGAAAGATCAGAAACTCACGTATGAACCAATCAACACTTTGTTGATTGAAATCGAAGCCATCCTCAATTCAAGACCTTTATGTTCTATTTCGGCTGATCCCAACAACCCTCTTATTATTACCCCTGCCCACTTGCTCATAGGACGACCCTTCAATTTTTTACATGAACAAAATCTTATTTCAGTTCCTGATAATCGGCTATCAACGCAAAAATTCATCGCCAAAACGCGATAGGATTTCTGAAACAAATGGCGAAAAGAATATCTACGCGAATTCCAAGTCCGCCAAAAACGGCACGAATCAACGGCTGAGTTGAAACCTGGGTCAGCGATCCTTCTGATCGAGGACAATATTACGTGCGGAAGATGGCTACTGGGCGTCATCCTCGAGGTATATCCCGAGAGTAACAGCATCTCCAGAGTCGACACAGTCAAGACTGCGAGCCCAATCTATAAGCGGAAAATCACCCGTCTCTGTATTCTCCGTGTAATATAGTATCAGAATTGATAAACCATTGTACATACGTTCCTTAGGTATAAGCGTTCTTGATTTCTGTGATAATCGAGTCAAAATCAAAGGAGCAGTCCCTCCAACAGAAACTGAGTCCACATATCTATCTAGTCCATTCACAGTAAAATGTGTGTTACAGTCTTTAGTATGTAGTGTAAATATTTTATTGTTCGTGGTACGTTCCACCACTCGATAAATTAACTAATTATGTCGAACTCGTTATTACGTAATATTATTGTATATAACTATAAGTATCTATGTTTCAATTCAATTCTGCGTCATAGCATAATCTTATACTTTCATTCCGCAGCTTGCGCCCGGAGTATGTTGCGTCGCAACCCAGTTTTGTATGGCGCGCGTGCGCAATGAATGTGAATGTGGGCCGAGTTCGCGTGCGGAACGGAGAGAGGCGGCAGCACGAGTCGCTTCCGTTTCCCGCTCGAATGCGATGGAACTCGCGCCTCGCGGCGTGCATGCGGTCATTCTCGCGCCGGCCTTCGAACAGTGAACAACTCGCGAAAACAGTAAAAGTCCTCCCTCTCCCCAAAAAAAGACGCAACCCAACGTATTGCGCACCACATGCTACCCGAAGAAAAGGCGCAACCTAACGTATTGCGCATCACATCGCCTCCCGAGCGGCAAACTATATCACCTTCCGGGCGACCAACTTATCGCGCCTTTCAGGCGACCAGCGAATTTCGTTGTCGCCTTCGAGGCGAAACCGACTTCACCTCCTGGATGATAACCTCCGCGGGTATGTGAATGTGTGCGGTGCAAACTCGCGAGTCGTCGTATCACCCACGTGGGTGAACTCATGAAAGCGAGTGTAACCTCACGTTCCTTCGTGCGTGCGACGTCATCCGTTTCTCAATTAATAACTTCACTTTTCTCAGTGTAACTTCGTAAATTGTATTGTTTTTAATAAAAGGATTTTTTATGTCGTCATAGACTTTTTCCCTAACATGTCGATTCTTTATTTGTTCACCTTGTGCATTCCAAAACTAAAACTAAACTAAAATTAAATATCGAAAAATAAATTCACAACAATAAAATAAATTTATACTTTAACAAAATCTAAAATCTTAAGTAAAATTCAGTTATCATGCCACCTAGGGCAGGATAATACTTTAACGTCAAAACAAGTATTATTGTAGTAGTTCTCAAAGGAAACTATACAAAAAACGTAACCGATCTATGGAACTCGCTTAAAGTAGATAAATGCGCATACCCTGCGAATGTAGAAAAGAAAATTACAAAATTACTGGATACAGAAAAAAGGAATGCTGCTTTTTTAAATTTCTTTACTCGACAGGTAGGAAAGTGTATATTGTCAATTCATGTTTTATGAAATATTATGTCACAATGATTTCCTATACTCTCAGTTTATTATTTTTTTTTAGAACTCCCATAGTAATGAGACGACAAAGAAGGCGTCTGATGCTTGCGATGTAGCTAGTGGTTTGACGGTGCTTTTACCATTTACATCAGAGGTACATACTTTAGAAATTTCTATATCTCAATCTACTGTAACGTCGTGCGCTCTTTAAGAAAGAAAATTTTTTTTGTGTTTGGACTTGATCACATGGTAGATCTGGTCTCTTCGCTTCGATTATATTTATCATATTTCAGTCCTCACTGTAATCTCGCGAACTCATAAGTGAAACAAAACCCAGTAGCTAGAGCAGCCATTTTATTATTTTTTTTGACAGATAGCTAAGGTAAATTCAACGAAGTGATAAAAGATGATACGCGTTCGCTTTTGTTTACTTTTGTTGTTTCAACTTATAATTTTTAAAAATAGTTTCAACGTATCAAGATACGCATTATAATTTACTATTATTATGTAACGTATAAAGTTTAATTTATAAGATTCAGCAAAGGTTGCATTTCATATGATTAATTATTGGCGTTATACAAAATATTAACTTTAGCAATTATGTTAAGTTATGCAATAACACTAATCACAATAATAGCAGTAATGAATGTGTCTCAGCAACTATTTACTAAATGTTAAAATCTAATGACCATTTTTTACACCTTTTATTATCATATACAAGCGGCGAAAATTTTATTAACAAATTAACCAAAATGTAGCAAATTGTAATCGATACATATAAGATTGCGTTATTTATTTTTTTCGCATCTCTAATTATTTATTCTAATTTAACGTTGCGATCAAACAAACAATATAATTGATTCATATTTACTACCAATATTTTTACAACAATAATTGTCTTTTATTTTTAAACTCACTTATACATTATAAAAATCATACAAGCAATACTTTTTGTTACAACACTGAAAATTGAATTTTGACCATTTCAATATCAATCAATTTAGTTTAATTAATTTTTAATAAATTAATTAGTATTTTATATAGTTTAAATAATAGTTTAGCAGCTAAATCCTTGTAATAATGACCGTTACATAATATAGAAATGTTTTATGTTGCAGATCGAAGTAATCGACCTTAAGGAGACTGAGAATGTGGAACCAGTAGCTCGTACAAGAACGCCGATAATTATAGATTTAGAACCGCTAAAACCAAGGGTGGTATCTAACGTATTACTGGAGGGCGAGGCTAGAATTGAAATAACGAGATCCGGAAGTCGTAACATATTAAATAGAAAGAAGAAAGAACCAACATATGCGAGTTTAGTAAGCAGGCAAGAGAGTTATACAACAAATAATAACGTTCGAATATTTTGGCGTTTACGAAATTTCTGATTAAATACATATGATTTTGCCCTCTACTTTTATGTAAAAATTCTAGTGTTAGTTGAATAAAGCGATTTTTAAATAAATAAAAATAAAATTACCTCAATAAAATTCTTTTTGTATTATTGTAAAATTTTTTTTTATGAGTAGAAGTCGTTCCGACAGATAGAAGTAAGTTAAGCTTACTTCTAAGAATTCAAAAAAAAAACACAGCAAGGCACAGTTTTGTTATTTTTGAAAGAAAAAACCCAGTTAATTTTTTAAAATGATTTCATTTTTAAACGAATTTGAGGTTGCAAATAGGCGAACTATCTGAAAGGCTAAATCGTTTGGAGATCTGGAGTCAGAGCGTGAGTAAAGCTATCGAGTATTTAGGCATCGGTATCAGCGAATTTCGAGACATCCATAAGGCACAATTAGTAGCAAATAAACAACTTAATACGAATTTTCAACGAATATTCGATAAACAGGTAAAGCTACGCGTGGATCTTGGAGAACATATTAGAACAAGCGTAAAAAATTACTCAAATTAATAACCGTTTAAACAAGTTAGAGTCACAATTAGAAGATCTTACCTTAAATTTTAAAATGTTATCCATTAAAGATTAATTATTTTATTTTATATCATAACATTTAAGTTTAGATTTTCATCTATAAACAAAAAAACCGGAGCTTTTGCCTTTGAATTCATGTAGGTCAAGGCCGCATAACGCGTAACCAAGCTCTGTTGGATGAGAAAAAGAAAAGAGAAGTCCTAGCGTTTAACGCTTTCGTCCCACAAATAGACTTGCTCAAGACGAAGAGGACGATAATAAAAGTTTGAAATCATCTACAAGCGACGACTCTAAAGATTTTGATCTGGAGCAAACTATTAGGTTTAATCATTCCGTTGAAGATCCTTCCGACGAGGAAGTAGAAAATATAATCATGACGCATGAAGCGGCAAATATGAATTTACAATCTAGCCAGATTGTATCTATTAAGGATGTGGTAAAGGTAGTTCCCGATTTCGACGTAAGCAACATACCTCTAAGCCACTTTTTGCAAGGATGCAACGAAGCAAAAGAGATGATTGACCCAGCAGCTGAAGGAAACCTAACTAAACTTATTAAAAGTAAGTTATTTGGTGAGGCGCGTCAAGCTATGATGGGAAAAACGTTCGATAATATCGATGCATTGAGTTGCTTATCATGCCAGATATGTGAAAGAATTGGGAATACAGCTGCCACTTGTTTTAAAAGATTAGGGAACGAAAAAACTTGCGATTTTTGCGGATTCAAAGGACATACGGTAGATATATGCAGGAAGAAACAGTACGCTCAAAAGCAAGAGGCGGGAAACGAGCAGGGTCTCTCGAAACAGAGCGCAGAGAGAGATGCCACGAATCCGAAGCTGCGCTCAACAAACACAATGCAAACGAACAACTTATTAGACGAGTTAATACCGTTAGATTAAAATTACCAAATAAATTAATTCCGTTCATTTTTATGTTGGATACAGGATCGGAAGTGAGTATAATAAGAGTAGGATTTTTAAATAATTTAGAGTATTTTGATAAATCATTGGTAACTACAATTAAAGGTATTTCTGCCGATCCCATACACTCATTGGGGTCAACAAAAATCAAGTTGCTTGGGAAAATAGTTGAATTTGTAGTCGTACCAAATGATTTCCAAATCCCTTTTAGCGGTATTTTAGGATCCAATTTTTTCTTAATTCCCTAATGGAAATAAAATCCGTACGTTTTCGTTAAATTTGAGTATGCCGATGTACATTTGCGTACGATTCCGTACGTTTTTGTTACAATTCGGACAATTCGTACAGCATCGTGCTTAAACGTACGCAAACGTACGCAAACATACGGAAACGTACGAAAATGTATAATATTATACAGAAAACTACAAAAACAAAAAATTTTTTCTATTGATGAATAATTTCGTACCTGAACGTTACGCGAACGTACGGGAATGTACGTGACCCTGCTTTAAAAAATCAGGTGATTTTTCACCTGCCGTTTTAACACGAGAAATTACTTGTTATCTCATGTGATGAATTTTCGTTTTTGAAAATTAAAAAAATGTTTAAACAACATTTTAGCGTTTTTTTATTTAGTTAAAAAATTATTAAAATGTAAATAACTTCGCTTAGGCCCCCTGTTTAGGTGTTATCATCCGGATGGTAACACATATATGTCACACTAGATCTTACGTAATTCAAGTTTTAAACATTTTTTTAATTATTAAAAACGAAGTATTCATCACATGAGAAATCAGGTAATTTCTCGTGTCAAAACGGCACGTTTTCGTATGTGCTGATATGTTACGTACCTTTACGTGCATTTGCGTATATTTCTGTACCTTTTTGTATAATGATGTACAAAATGTCCGAATTGTAATAGAAACGTACGGAAACGTACGCACGGGTTCGGTAATGTATAAAAATATGCCTCTTCATACGGTAGTGTACGTTTTAGTACCGTTAATTTTTTCCATTCGGGTTGCTGGAGCAAAAATAAACTTTGAAGAAACGAAGTTGATTATTGGTGATGAAAGTATAAATTTCAGGCAGATTAATAACCCTGATTTTGAGTCCGAATCGTGTAGAATTACGAATATTGAGAGTAACGAGAATAAAAAATGCATACCATTCGTCAGTGTAATAAATCCTCCGTCGGACAGCGCAGGTAAGTTTATGATTGACACCGGATCACAAACCAATTTGATTAAATCTCATTAACTACCAGTAGAGTGCGAAATAGATAGATCAAACCCAGCCTTGTTAAAAGGAATAGGCAGTGGTTTGATAGCGACCGCAGGTTCCGTAGAAATCACGTTATATGGAGTACCAACTATTTTTCATGTAGTTCCGAATGATTTCCAAATACCTTGCGAAGGAGTTTTAGGATCAGCATTTTTTACAGAGTCAAAAGCAGTTATCGATTACGAAAATAAAATTTTTAAATTTAAAGATAAGTACGCAGTACTAAGGTTTAATGACCTCAACTCTAAGTATAACAGCGTAGAAAATCTAAATACTTACGAGCACAATAGTGAAATGGACGTTTCTAGTAATTTCTGTACTATGAATTCAGTTACAGGCGAGGATGTGAGTTTCAAAGAAAGTGATCAAATGGAACTCGATAAATATTACAGCGATTATGACATAGCGATTACTAGCAGGTATGAAACAAACACAGAAAACAATTTTTCCAGTTATTGTTATTAAGTAGCACAACTAGAGATTTCTTCAGACTTGAATATTGACGAGGAGGACATCTTTTTAAACAACTACAGCCCAATAACCCCATTTAAAAATATATTTAACCTAGATGTACAAGATAGAGATCTTAAACCATTTCTTAATCTTGAACATTTAGATAGCCTTTCTAAAAACCATATCGAAAAATTAGTTGACTCAAATAAGGATATTTTTCATTTAAAAGGCGATAAATTGGGTTGTACAAAAGGAGTAATGCATAGAATACAAACTACCGATGACTATCCTGTAAATTCTACGCAGTACAAGTACCCTTTTTCGCTTAGGGAAGAAGTAGATAGACAAATTAAGGAATTATTAGATGCAGGAATTATAAAGCCGTCAGTATCAGGGTATAATACTCCAGTTTGGATTGTCCCTAAAAAGGCAGATTCAAATGGAAAACCCTAGTGGCGATTGGTCTTGGATTTCAGGCAACTCAACGAAAAAACTGTAAGCGATGCTTACCCAACCCAATACCTAATATATCTGAAATTTTCGATCAAGTAGGAGGATATAATTATTAAATGGTTTTGGATTTAACATCGGGATTTCATCAAATCCATATGGATCCGCGAGACGCTCATAAAACAGCGTTTAGTACACCTTATGGACATTATGAATTTGTTAGAATGCTATTTGGACTTAGAACAGCAGCCAACTCTTTCCAAAGATTAATGGATGGAGTGCTAAATAATTTGCAAGGTAGAGACGGTATCTTTGTTTATATTGATGATTTAATAATTTGCAGTAACACATTTTAAGAATATGAAAATAAATTTAACACAGTAATGGCGAGATTGAGGAAAGCTAATCTTAAAATTCAATTAAACAAATGTGAATTTTTAAAACGTAAAGTTAGTTATTTAGGATACGTATTAAGTACCATCCAGCGATCCACTTCGCGATAGTGACTTAGTACCTACATATCAAGGTTACGTAAAAGATCTTGTAACTAGACTCACGGAAATTAGGAAGTTAGTATATGACAACCTAGTAGATTCAAAATACAAATCAAAAAAATACTATGACAGAAATATTAACCAAAAAAATTTTTAAATTGGAGATTATATTTTTCTTTTAAGAGGGCTAAAACCCGGGAAGTTCGGTAATAATTATACAGGGCCGCATAAAATTTTAGAAGTAATTAAAAAAAAAAAGTTAAAATTCAAGTACAGAAAGCATAAAAAATTGTGCATGCTAACCGTCTAAGAATATCTCACATTAATCGCGAAGTAATAATTAAAAAGAAAAAAGGAAAGGACTCAGAAGAAGAGTGATTTGTAATTAGGCATTTTGTTTCTGATTACAGATGATTCTAATTCTGATAATATCCATCCTAGTTCAACCATCACTAGGGGTTATTGGCTTTGATTGTGAGACGCGATCACTAAATGTAACAACTGTATCTTTAATAGAAGTGGGAACATGCAGTATGCCTCCTAGTACATACAATATAACCAAGAGCTATATACAATTGCTGCAAGTTAATCATTTCATTGAAACGAAAGTTATCCAATGCAAACTGGAAGTTCAAAGAAATGTATTATATTGCGGATGGAATTCATATAACTCTGCAGTAGAGTACGGATGGAACGAGTATATATACGAAATTAGTCGTACAGCGTGCGAAGGACTATATGTAACCGGAATATTGCGATTTGGCAATACACACGTAGTAAGCGGAATGAAGGTAAATGAAAGCAGAACTATCCCAATGGTATATGCGGGACACATTGATGGAAACGGTAATTGTAAGGGGGAAAGTTATTCTGATCCATTTGGATCATGGGAATCTGTAGTCGTACAGGGCATTTTAAAGATCACTATTTTAGAACAAATAGCGCGAGTTGATAACGAAGAGAATAAAAAGATACGTGTGATTTTTATAAGTATAGCATTATGTATGAAGGCCCTGCTCATAAAGCGATTGACTTAGATTTTAATACACAACAAACTGTATATTCTTTAACCTCAGATCAGATAACTTTTGCGCTAGCAGCTAAATCTGAAAATTCGTTATGTGGTTATAAACTGATCCAAACCGAGCATCCGAAAGTAATTTTTGAAACCGACAAAGGTACATCATTTGCAAAAAAAATTAGAGCATCGATAAGCGAACTTGACATCTTTGCATATGTAAATTCAAAATTTCTATATGTAGAGACGCATATAAAAATCGAACTCAAGAGAATATACCGTGATGTACTCATGCAGAGATGCAGATTGGAACGCGAAACTCTAAAAAATGCTTTAGCGATAGCGACACAAGCACCAGATCAATTCGCATACAATCTAATGAAGAGACCAGGCTATATGGCAGTCGCAGCTGGAGAGGTTGTGCATGTCATAAAATGCATTCCAGTTGAAGTCAAAATAAAACACGGTGAGTGATTTTACTCGGAGTTACAAGTAACTCGAAATAATGCCACCATATTTTTGACACCTAGGACACATATTTTGAAAAGCAGAGGTACCAAGATATCTTGCAATTCGTTTTTACCATCACATTACTTCATTGAAAGGGAGTGGTATAAAATCATGCCATTGCCTACGGTAGCACGCGAGCCAGTGTTAATGAAACCAATGGTAGAACCAACTTGGAGTTATGTGAACCCAAATTCACTCGCCAAGAGCGGAATATACTCAGAGAAAGACGTCGAGGCATTAAGAGAACGGATAATGTTTCCAGTCGACCAAGGAGCACTCTTAAATGATTTCGCGAGAGAGATGCACGGACATCCAGTATCGTATCACGAGGGAACCATCACGAAACTACTAAATGAAGGAATACTGGACAAAATATTGCAGTCAACATGGGACAAGTTATGGGATAAACTAATGGTCTTTGGAACAGCAAGTGTAGCATTCATCGCAATATTTGTTATTTTCCAAGTAATGAAGATGATAATAGAGATCTGCATAAACGGATATATACTTCATCAAATGTACGGTTGGAATATTTGTTTATTGGGAGCAGTATGGACTTCACTAGCTCAATGTTTAATTCACAAGAACAAGAAAACAACCAAGCCAAAGGAAATACCACTCGTGGACATCGAGCAACAAGTATTACGGTCTCAGGGACCACAAGACCCACAAAATCCAGAAGTAGCAGATTCAGCTACGACATCAAGTAGTAAAACCGGATTTTTCTCTTTGGGAAAATGAAAACAAAACAGAAAAATTGTGCCAAAGAATTATAACGATTAATTTTTGTCGTTTAGCTAATGCAAGTTTTAGAGTCGTATGTTTTTAATTTGATTTTCATTATTTTATATATAAAAAAAAAGAAAAAAAAAGGGAAAAAAATACAGTCATATAAGGATATATACATATGCATAAGATAACAAGATCGATTTTACTTTAATTTTTAATCAAGCCATAAGCATGCGAGACTCAGGTAATTTTTATAAGATATATTGGACCAATGCGGAAGACGTTTGTATTTAGCGCACTCCTTGTATGGAATATACTATTACGATTACTATGCTTGTCTTCGACCCGACTAGTAACCATTTTACGATGGGGGTGTAACGTCGTGTGCTCTTTAACAAAGAAAATTTTTTTTTTTGGACTTGATCACATGGTAGATCTGGTCTCTTCGCTTCGATTATATTTATCATATTTCAGTCCTCACTGTAATCTCGCGAACTCATATGTGAAACAAAACCCAGTAGCTAGAGCAGCCTTTTTATTCTTTTTTTTTACCGATAGCTAAGGTAAATTCAACGAAGTGATAAAAAATGATACGCATTCGCAAGCGATAGTCTCAAAGAACTTATGCATCCGTTTACTTTTGTTGTTTCAACTTATAATTTTTAAAAATAGTTTCAACGTATTAACCCATTAAGTCCCAAATGCAAGTAAATTTTTATCAAAGTTTGAAGTAATGTTAAATATACTTAGCGCTAATATTTATTTACGAAACTTCATACCCTAGTATTTTTGAGGTCGCTCTTTCAGATGCCGCTTTCAGATTTTTGCAATCTCTTCGGTAAAATTAAATATCGCGACTTTTTTCCCGAAATGTCGGAACATTCACACGTTCTTTTTTTTTCAAACTTAGATTTCACATCAGAATTTGTAAGCAATCTTAACTCATAGTGCATGAATCGTGCAAATGGACTTCGTAAAATTTTAAATTCAAGATGAAAAATTAACAACATTTTCACATTTATCGACCCCGAAAACCCCCGAGTATGGAATTTGAGAGCAAAGTATGGGATTGTTGGAAAATTTTGTCCGCCATATTGGATTCACCATTTTGAATATCTTAAATTTTTACTAAAAATAATCACAAATATAACAAAATCATTTTCATGCTGAATATTGAAAAACAAATCCCATTTCCAAGTGTGATGCCTAAAAAATCTATATTTTCTGAATTTTTCATCAATATCCGCCATTTTGGGGGCGCTATCTTGAATTTTAAATTTTCAGTTCCGCTCTATCTTCAAGTACGAAGTCCATTTGCACGATTCATACACTATGAGTTAAGATTGCTTACAAATTCCGATGTGAAATCTAAGTTTGAAAAAAAATAACGTGTGAATTTTCCGACATTTCGGGAAACAAGTCGCCATATTTAATTTTACCGTCGAGATAGCAAAAATCTGAAAGCGGCATCTGAAAGAACGACCTTAAAAATTCTAGGGTTTGAAGATTCGTAAATAAATATCAGCGTTAAGTATATTTAACATTACTTTAAACATTGATAAAAATTTACTTGTATTTGGGACTTAATGGTTTAAGATATGCATTATATTTTATTATTATTATTTAACGTATAAAGTTTAATTTATAAGACTCAGCAAAGGTTGCATTTCATACGATTAATTATTGACGTTATACAAAATATTAACTTTAGCAATTATGTTAAGTTATGCAATAACACTAATAACAATAATAGCAGTAATGAATGTGTCTCAGCAACTATTTACTAAATGTTAAAATCTAATGACCATTTTTTACACCTTTTATTATCATATACAAGCGATGAAAATTATATTAACAAATTAACCAAAATGTAGCAAATTGTAATCGATACATATAAGATTGCGTTATTTATTTTTTTCCAATCTCTAATTATTTATTCTAATTTAACGTTGCGATCAAACAAACAATATAATTGATTCATATTTACTACCAATATTTTTACAAGAATAATTGTCTTTTCTTTTTAAACTCACTTATGCATTATAATAATTATACAAGCAATACTTTTTGTTACAACACTGAAAATTAAATTTTGACCATTTCAATATCAATCAATTTAGTTTAATTAATTTTTAATAAATTAATTAGTATTTTATATAGTTTAAATAGTAGTTTAGCAACTAAATCCTTGTAATAATGACCGTTAAATAATATAGAAATATTGTATGTTGCGTAAGTAATTTGTTTATTATTAACTGCAATTATAATATTATGTGCGAGTAAAAATAAGAAACAAAGTATACTTTAAACTATTAAATATAGTTTAGAAAATTTCTTTTTTTTACCAAAAGGCGAATAAATGTTTTAAGTAAGTTTAGTTGCAAAATATGCATACTTATATTAACAATAATTGTCAGTGTTTCGTTTATTAAGAGTTCTTATTTTTACTCAGTAGTTATAGATCTCGAGTTACAGCGTTTAGAACGTTGGCGCAAAAACTACCGTAACAACGCGATCAAATTCTTTGATTAGGAATTGATTTAGCGAATTACTCTCCTTTGCGATAGTTTTCAGATGTTACACTACTCAATTCGACAATTGTGTAAAAGTTAAAATAAAGATTAAGGGGACATCGGAGTCACTAAAAATTTAAATTTCCCGCCCTTACTACATCGAAATACCCACAAGGTTTTTCAAACTTTTCTCTTTAACAAATTAACCAATTGACTTGAAATTTTAGGAGATGATAGAATGATCATAATTGAAGAGCGCTCAGCCCTGAAATCATCAATAAATTGCGTAAATATAATATTTTTAATTTGAAATATAATTGCAAAGTCAGAATCATGCCATCTCTTGGATTGAATTGAAATCAGTAAAAATTTGGTATTTTCTTCTCTAGCTTCAATATTATTTTAGTTTTTGGAAATTTCTGGGCTGAGCGCGTTCTATTTATGATCATTCTATCATCTCTAAAAGTTTCAAGTGAATTGGTTAATTTTTCAAGAGAAAAGTTTGAAAAACCTAATGTCGGTAAAACAGGCGACTCCGGCATACCCTTAATTACGCGAACTATAAGGAGTAATTTACTTTTAATAAATAGATGCTGAAGAATTATAATAATTCGCCATTTTTATAGTTAATGATTATCCAGCCACCGTTGAAATTAAAGCAAGTAAGGTACAGAATAACGAAATAGAGTGTACATTGATCAGGTCTAGTTTGAACCATGTTTGTGCCACTCGCGCACAAGATGCACTAAAAAGTAAGATAACCTTTTTGGAAAAATACCTTATAACAGCATCTGAGAGGCGTAAGTCTGGTCTTGCTTCATCTAACATCCAACAAAACATTGATGTAATGAAAAAGAATTAAGAAATTCTGAAAAGCTGCTGAAAGAAAAAGAAAATAAATGCAAGTGTTCAAAAAAAGACATAAGAGATACTATAAAAATAATTAAATTAGAGAGACCGGACCTAGAAAAACTTTACACGCAATCGAAAATATTTTTTAATAATTTTAATTTAATTTTATGATATTAAGGGAGAGTCAAAGTCCTACAGTTACCCTCAAATTGTTTTACCGATCAGATATGAATAATTAGTAATAACTAAATAAATATGTAAGATTATGCAAATCCCAAATACAGGTGCACTTCGTCTATTAATTATCTATCTTCTAGCAAAATATAAAGTGAATATTTCAACGACACCTTTCTATACCGAAAAAATAAGTATATGCACCGAAATGAGTGCATTTTTTTCGGTGCAGAAATGTTTAAGGGTGTACTTAAAGTATTTACTTCAAACTTTGCCAGGTGATAGATAATTCTTGGAGGTAGTGTACCTGTATTTGGAATGTTCATAATTTCAAGTATTTTTTTAGCTATATGGAATTATTGAATATCCGGTTGGTAAGGCAGAAACTGTTTTATCGGTCGAATATGGATAGTTAATAATAACTAAACAAATACTTAAAATTATTCAAATCCTAAATACAGGTACACTACCTCTATGAATTATCACTTGGCAAATTTACAAGTAAATATTTCAAGTACACCCTTAAACATTTCTGCACCGAAAAAACGCACTCATTTCGATGCAAATACTTATTTTGTCGGTGCAGAAATTTTTGAAGGTGTCGTTGAAATATTCACTTGAAATTTTTCTAGAAGATAGATAATTAATTGACGAAGTGCACCTGTATTTGGGATTTGCATAATTTTACCTATTTATTTAGTTACTACTAATTATTCATATCCGATCGGTAAAACAGTTTGAGTGGAAACTGTAGGACTTTGACTCCTCCTTAACTTCTAAAAACTGTACCGTAAATGTACTATTTTATATGTCAGACACAAAAAAATATGCATCATCCACCACTAGAAAAAGATCAACCAGAACTTTCGAAAGCGATTGCTCATATTGCTATGTTTGGGGAAGCTGCTAACTAGCGACGACGCACAGTGGGCGAATTCGATAAATTTTGTGTCAAAATCATATAACTTTGGATGGAATCAAGATATTGGAATGAATCTTGCGGAATTTTAAAGCTGAAACAATGTAGAATAAAGAAAAAATATACATAAGATGTTGTCAATATTTTTTGACTTGGAAAAATCGTGTAAACTTAGAGTTTTTTCGATTTTGTTGCAATTATCCCATTTCATGCAGTATAAAAATTTAATTTTTAACAAGTTGTATATCATTTTTTGTAGATTTTGCTGCGCTGAATTCAAATCTGTCGATAAATTTTAGCTAGTATATCTACAGGTCGAGAAAAACGTTAAAAAACATCGATATTTTAATATTTTGGTATTTGCTTCCTTATAAAGGAAGCTTTGTAATCACGAAAAAAAAATTTTTTTTTAAATGAAAGAGGAACATTTTTTAAGGATTTTTACATAAAAATAATCGATTTTTTTGAGATTTTTTTTTCATGTATGTATGTTAGTGTGTGTGTGTGTAACGCACTGTATCTCAAGATTGGATCGACCGATTTTGACGTTTGACCTCTCATTTTCTTCGTATTTTTTGTCGTATGC
>UELU01143282.1:3248-41602 GCA_900490025.1 Megastigmus dorsalis
AGAGAGAGAGAGAGAGAGAGAAGTGCACACGCATAAACGGCGACAGTTATTTAGCCAGCAGTAAAAATACGAGAACTAAATGTTGCTTTATTAATGACGCTCAATAGTAAAAGTCACCGCATCGCGATAAATCAATTTCCACTACAGCACATATATATATATATATATAGGTATATAATCGATCGTTGGCCGTGAGAAAATCCATCAAAAAGTTTCGTGTACGTATAGGGAAGAGGAAATTCACCTGTTTGAACGTTTAAACCGAGGGACACAATAGAGCAGTCTTCCGAAAGCGGCTGCAGCTGAGGATGTGGAAAAAAAGCGAGAGAGAGGGAGAGGGAGAGGGAGAGAGAAAGAGGAGAGAAAAAAGCCAATCGATGAACCACCGAAAGAGATTTAAATTGAATTTCCGTGCAAGATTTTCCCAGGTTCGGCCGAGAGTACATACAGAAGAGGCAAAAAGGGCAGCAGTAGCAGCAGAAGAAGAAAGCGGAGGCGGTGTGGCTCGGTTTAATGATCGGAACGGTAGGAGGAGGAGAGAGAGGGGGAGAGGACCGAAAACGAAAAGATCCAAGGCGTTGCGTGCAGAGCTCGGCTCCCGGTGTGACTCGCATCGCGCTTCTATACCTACACACTGCGAGCTCTGGTAGAGGGAAAAAAGAAGGAGAGACATAGAGAGAGAGAGAGAGAGAGAGAGAGAGAGAGGCTGAGGGGAGGAGGGGAGGGAGAGGAAGGAGAGCGATTTATCACGCACCTCGGATTCTTCTTTTTTCGGCATAATTCTCTTTCTCCACGGGCCGCGCGAGTCGCCGGAGCTTCCGCTCGTCGCGCGAGTCTCTCCTTTCTTTCAGCCGCCGCAGTCACCTAATCCATCCTTCGACTCGATCGCCCGCTGCGCGACATTCCACCTCCTATCCAAGTGCTAGACTATGACGCGACTCTCTCTCTCTCTCTCTCTCTCTCTCTCTCTTTCTCTCACTCTGTCTCTCTCTTACCTTACACCGCTACACTAACTTTATACCGTTTCCGCGAGAGAGTTTCTTCTGCACAGTAGTATATGTGAAACAGATTCAACTTGAAGAATTCCGTGTCCACGAATTTCTGTATCGATTTGTGCGGACGCATATAACTTTTCTTAAATGTGTGCGAGAGCTTTGGAATAGCCGTCGAGCTATACTTTTGGATAATCTTGACTTGCGAGAAATGATATATACAGTGCGCAGTTTCCTGCAGCATTTTCGTACTTGCAATTATTTAGATGTCGTTTTCGTTATAGGCTGTATTGACGATTGTATCTATGTAATCAGCATGATCGTCACCCGTAATCGAATAAAGTTTACACTGTTAAAAATTCAATTAGACTTGTTGAAGTGATTTTATAAAATTTACTGCCACTATAAGCTTAGTTTGGGCTCTAATGATTTTTTAAAATTCAATTTAAAACTTTGCGCAAATGTTACGGTCCATGCACGCCCGGTTATGTTTCCTTGGAGTAAAATATCTGACATTTTCGAGTGCGCAACTAAGTTAATTAGTATATTACAATGGCAGGCGGGGTATTATAATATTGCAAGAGTCGCGCGGTAATCTGGTCCATATAGTCGAACGCTGTGGCCGTATTGTAACTCCTCGCGTAAAACAACAATAAAAGCTACGGCAAACTAGATAAACATCTTATTTTCTCGGCGCGAGCGTCGAATAACTGAATAAATTTGCACTAAAATCCAAACGGTCATTTCGCGTAGGAAACTCGTTTCAGCAGCTCGCGCATAAATTACGAAAGAGGGACACATCGGCGCGGGCGAAGCGCGCGCCGCCCGATGGAATTCCGCGTACAACTCGTGTATACCGAACTCGTCAAGAATTTGAAAATTCAGTTTTCCAAGAGTAGCGGCGGCGGTAACGGCGGCAGCAGCAAAAGTCATGGGCGCCACAATGGTGCGGGTAATGAAAAACGTCGAGCTGATTGTGGACTTATTCCGCAGTCATCACTTCTTCTTCGCTCTCTCTAGAACCAAGTATGTAAATTTAACGCTCTCCCTCCTCACGCTCTCTCCCTCTCTCTCTCTCTCTCCCTTTCCCGGACGAGTTGGAAAAATTCTCGTAGGACTTGAGAAGAGGCAAAACTTTTTCTTTGCGTACTGCACCATCGAGAAGCAGCAAAAATATATATATATATATGTATATATATATATATGATCCATTGAAAGGCGACTCTGATTTACTCGACTGCAAAGAAAGTCCGAAAAAGTGCGGTAAAGAAGGGAAAATTTTTGTTTGCACTGCTGCGGCCACAAAAAGTCAATTCTTAAAGAATCGCTGTTAATTAAAGAACATTATTAAAAAGTCGATTAATTATCGCCTCTCTGGAGGAAAGTGGCGCAAAAGGAGCGAAAGAGAGTGAGAGAGAGAGAGAGAGAGAGGAAGGAAGGGAAAAGGAGAGAGAAAAAACAGTCTCGTAACTGCGGGAGAGAGAGAGAGAGAGAGAGAGCCGGTCGAGCTTCGGTTCAGTTGGCGACGGGTCTCGATAGGAAGGGCAAAGAAAAGCCGAAGAAAAGGGAGGGAAAAAGAACGAAGCGAGGGAAGAGAAGAAAAGCTTGAGCAAAGAAGCGGAGAGCTGCCGCGAGGGAGTATAGCGAAGAGTCGCGCGCGCGCGCGTCGATTGATTTTCCAGCAATTACGGGAGAGACGAGAGGAGCGAGAGCGAGAGGGAGAGAGAGCGGAGCGGGGCATTAGCTTGCATCGCCGCGTGCTTAATCTTGGCTCTGGCGTGTAGTTTCTTTGCTCCCTTTAATAGCGAGTCTGCTGCTGCTGCTACTCTGCGACTATTGGCAACGAACCGCGCGAGTCTCGAGTGCTATACTCACACACACACACGCGCACACATCGTCAGGCACTCGGGTTTTCCATTTCACGCTCAGCTGAGTATTGTATTATTTATTCGCGAAGGATGCGGGTTATATACATTCTCGCCCTCTCTCTCTCTCTCTCTGTCCCTCTCGACGTGTATAACCCACTTTGTGCATATACATATATGCACAGAGACAGAATTGGAGTTCCGGAGTCGAAAAATTATAGCGCTAAACTAGGAGGCGCGCACGCACACACGAGGTATAGCTTGGGTATACATTGTCTCTCTCCTCGTAGTATAACGGAAAAGACTAATCGCCTAAATCTTGCGGGCGCTTCCGAGTCTCGATTTTCAAACGCCGACTCGACTGCTATACCGTTATAAAGGCTCGTGCACGAAAGGAAACCTCACCGAGCCAAGGAACTCGCTCCAGTTCTCCTGCACTCGTCCGTCTTACGAAATTATTGTCTTTCTCCTCCTTCTTCCCCGTAATTGCTCCAACACGCCGCCGCCGCCGCCGCCGCCACCACCACTACTCCGCAGCAGAGAAGAAGTATGCGCTTCGACCAATTTACATAGGCACACACGCGTGCGGGAAGCTCTATTTCGTAGGGAATGAATAAACAAGACACGCAACGATCCCGAGTGGAGTATAGAGCTCGGGAGGGATCGGACCGCCACCAACGCTCTTATCCTCATCGGTCTGACGTTAATGAAAAATAATGAGGCGAGCTTTATCAGGCCAAACAGACCAATAACAATAAAGAACGAGCACTAATCTTTCGGATGGATTGAACGAATGCCAGGAATGCCCGAGCTTTGGGAAATCCGAGCGGAGCCGAAGCCCGGGCCAGCTGAGCTCTCCTTTTCCTGCCCGGCGACGATTATGTTGTAACCGCGGGACTGCGCTGCGCACCGAGCGGAGGTTTTTATATATCGGGAGGCTATATCTCGCTCTCTTATTATATAGCGGCCACTCTCGATTAAACGCCATTAAAACGTCCCGGCAAAGCGTTTCGGTAATTCTCACCGGTCACGATCGGCTCTCCTTATCCCCCTTCCCCTTCCCTATTACGAGTGCAGATATAACGAGCTCCACTGCGGCCAAACACCGGCAGCGAGATACAGAAAGATTATCTCGAAAAGTATACGATATACTCGTTTTGCAATTATACCTCGTTTCGCTATTATCATCTAGACCGCCAGAGACCGAGAGAGAAAGAGAGAGATTGGCCAACTCAACCCGATCTATCTCTCGTTCTGCAGTAGCCGAGTTTCGTTGCGACTATATACATGTATACATACAATACCCGGTATGGCTTTCGCTCACTGCCCAGCTCGTGCGAATCGCGGAGAAAAACAATCGCCGCTTCGTTTGGCTTTAAGTGAGCGTTTCGAATGAGATTAATTAAGCCATAACTCTCGTCGCGCGCGCTGAGGGAAAAACGTATACGGGCTGAGCTCACATTTAATTCGTAGGGAAAATGACGCATAAATACTGCACACTTTTTGCTGCAGCCGCTGACACCGCCGCGCCGCCACGATTTCGACTCGCGCTTGCGCGGCCACCGAGATTCTAATCGGACTGGGCTAATAAATTTAGCGCACAAAACGTTTATGCTACCCTTCTTTTTTTGTTCTTTGTTTTGTTTTTTGCACAACACCCATTCGTTGCGCAACTTTTTTTTTATGGGAAAGCACGGCTAAATTTTAATTAGGTTTTCCATCAAAATTTATATTCTCACCGGCCGCACGAATGACATAATTGATAATCAAGTGGCAATGAGGAAAGTTAATAGAAATATACAGCGAAAGTTATTAGGTCGGATTTAATGTGACAACAGCTACGTCGATGGCAATCGCTTTTCAATTGCTTTGTAGATCAAGCGGGAGAGAGAGAAGAGAGAGAGGGAGAGAGGAAAAATGTCGAACGGTGAAAATCTAGGCTGCACGGCAATTATAATTTTTCGCAGCACAGACTTGACTTGGCGAAACATAAAGCGGAGGTTGCAGAGATGGCGATCGAAACGGGACGTTCCACATCCGTGCTGAAGAAAACCTGCCTCCGAAACAAAAATCTCCTCTCTCGCTCGTGTCAATCTTGGCGCTCGCGACTGACGCACAGACACATATACACACACTGCACATGTACGGAGCGCAGAATCAAATGCAATCTCTCTCGTAGCAAATTCTAATTAACATTCGATTCAGTAGCAGCATTTAGGTAAAGAGGGAGCCTGCATTTTTAATGACATCCCTCTCTCTCTCTCTCTCGAGCGGCAAAGTTTCGAAGAATTTTAATGAAGCACGCACATCCGCAGTTTCATCTATTATGGCCACTAATTAAGTTTCTAGAACGAAAGAGCCAGCGAGAGAGAGAGAGAGACAATCGGTTGGCGAAGGCACCGGTGTAAAAATCCATGGCTCTCGAGTCTCCCACAATATCATTTACATCCAATGCGCCGCAACAATCGCTGCAAGCCCGTCTTTCTCGCTCTCTCTCTCTTTCTCTTCTCTCTCTCTCTCTCTCTGCAGCTGCGAACGGCGGCGACTCTTGAAAGCACCCGCGGGCAAAAAAGCCTCCGCGCAGTGACTAAACAGGCCAGAGCTGATGTGTCAAGCACCTATATAGTTCCGAGTGCGGAGCGCGCCGAGAGAGGAAAAACAACGAGCGCGTATCATCCGGGTTTTCGCACTGGACGCGGACACACACTGCACGTATGCGCCTTCGCTTTGCGAAACTCGAGCACTTCACAGCAGTGGTGAGAGAGAGAGAGAGAGAGAGAGTGGCTGCTTTTTGAATCGCGGTGCGGTGCCTCTCGTGAAACCGGTAATCTAAGGATAAGCCAAAGGGAAGCACTCAGCTGCCACGGCTATCTTTTTTCTCTTTTCCTTTTGCGCCTTATAGTATGTAGGATATATATGCAGCTCTTGGCTCTACATATTTTCAGATGTGGGACTTGGTAAAAGAGCTGCGACTAAAATTAATTCTATTTAATAATCTATTATAGACGATCTGTTGTTTTTCAGAGCAATAGCAAAGTCCTGCTTTAAAAAATAATAATACTTTATTCAACGAATGTTTCTTTAAAAGGCCTGGACGATAAAATATTTACTTTGTTGTAGCAAATTCTCTCCCTCCCGCGTGAAAAAGTTTTCCTTTGGCGAAATTTTGCCGGAAGTTTAAGTAATTATTTCCTTTTTTACATACGTGATACTACTGTTATTTGGAACAAAATAGAAAATATAGAAAAAAAACACCACTTTCTCTGAAGTGATCTGCATATTTTCAAATGAATAAATATTTTCAAATGTAAAGTTTGTCTTACGAAAAAAAAGCAAAGATAAGCTAGAAGCATCTAAACGATACTTTACTACATCAGCATAAAGTAAATATTCATTAGTTGCATATATCGCAATTCTCCTGACACAATTTAAATTATTTGTATGTACGTGGACAGCAAAATAAACTCTTTTCTCAGATTCAGCATATCGAGAAGTGTTTTATATTGTTCCCGGTATTTTATTTTATCACATGCATTCTCAACTGAAATAAATGCATGTGCAGAGACTTTTTCAGCGCAAAAGAATAAACGCAACATTAATATATTCTTATGAAAATTGGCATTTTGCATAAGGATATTATTAGAAAAACGTCTACATTCGCAATTACTTCTAAATAATAAAACAATAACAGTCTGGTCAGCTATCATTATAACGCTTGTAAGTTCAGTGTACAAATATTTTAAAAGCTTGTAAGAAAAAAAAGGGAGGTGCACAATAGACCATTCGAGCAGGTATAATTTTCATCCATTCTCGAAAAATAGGCGAAAGCTAATTCGACATTAGCATCGGCGAAGTATTGTAATTAGTGAAACGGCGTGCGCGGCAAGAAAATGATTATATAGCTATATAGACAACTTTGAAAATTCTATACGCACATGAGTGCAAGTCGTAAAACGAATCTCGGATTTTCCCGAGTAAATAAAAAGAAGGCGCGCGCACAGCGTATAGCGACTTAGACGTGTATTATTACAAATATTTACGGTCGTAAATTCGAGAGTGTTTCGTATATATATGCACTCGCCAACGAACAACTTCATTTCGTAATGCTTTTACGAATCTGGAAAGCGACTAATTCGCATTTCGGAAAAGTGGATTTTTTTTGCGGAGTATAAATTTAACGACTGTCGCATAGAGATCAAACCGCAGGCGGGATACACGAGCTAAGCTGTTCCCGTGAATCTCGTAGGGTATATATACACTGAAACGCCGCCACTCCTACATATCGCGGCTCGACTACATATTTAGCCTGCGCACACGAAACAGCTCTCGAGCTTGGCTCTACAATTGCAGCAGCAGCGGCTGCGGCGGCGCCGGCGACGGCGGCCCAGCAACTAGTAATTTTTTCATAAATGACTGTGTGCACAAGCCGACGCGAGTCAGTCGGTCTTTACGTTCCTATATATACATATATATATACATATATAACGGCCCTCTCGATCCATAAAATGCAAATCCATCTAATAATTTAATTTCTCTATGATGTTGAAGGAGATTAATTTTTCCACGCGTCTGAGCCGCGCACAATATACAATGCAGGCGCTAAATGAAAGGTACTATTTATAGGAACATAATAGGTCGGTTGAGTTCATTAGAGAGCGCGTAAAAAATGAGGCGGCAGCATATCTGTTTCATTAAAAGCCGGCAATTTGTAAAATAAAAGGCATCATGCGAAGCCGCGACTCGCGCACGCATATACAGTCTGCAGAGCCACACACACACACGCACAGGCACACACTCTCAGAGCACTGACGTTTAACGCAAGCGGTGCACGCAGCCTATATGCACACTCGTGGAGCAGCAGCGCTGCAGTCCGGTTTACTTTGAAATGGGAAAAGTAAAAGTAGGCATTCCTAGGGGCGGTGCGCGCTCGACAGCAGCGGCGGCGGCCTCTGAGCTGCACTGCTGCAGGAGATCGCGAAATACACACACGGGGAGAGGGAGAGAGAGAGAGACACAGACACACACGAGGCGTGCACGTGTTGCAGCCGAGAGCTCGGCATACAGAGAGAAAGAAGGAAGAAGTGGAAACGGCCGCGGCGCGAGAGCTACTTTCGCGTCTACTATACATACGCATCGGGGCAAAAGTCTACTTTATTGAATATCGAGGAGCTGGCGCGAGTTTCTTTATTGAAACATTTTCCGCGAGGTGCGGGCAAATCCTTGCGGCTACTTCTCTCCTCGCTTTCTCTCTCTCTCTCTCTCGCTTATCGAAGAATTTGAAAACACTTTGCCGATCATGTGTGCAGAGTGCAGTGCCTCTTGATCGCACCGACGCCTCCCAGCTATACACTTTCGTTTCTACAAATTGCTCGGGGCTTATCAAAATTCGCGCGCGCCTCCTCCCTTTTAACGCCGAGTGACAGCTCGCATGAATTAGCATCGCGCCTACGTTTATATCCACGACTCGGTGAATTTGCTTCTACAACCGTCATTTCTGCAAATATGCATGCGTTTCTACAATTAAGCTGTATTACGTTCTCCATGGGTTGGACTCCAGCTGAACGAATGTTTGATAAGATAAATATTTCAAGGAAAGGATAATTTATATAACTTTCTCTATTTGCTGGATAAATGTTTGTAAAGTGATTCATAATAGGCAATGGCATGATATTGCAATAATATTATAATAATATATACAGGATACAGAAATATATGGATATATAATAATACACGTATACGCAAATGAGATTATTAACTAAATTATAAACTTTATTTAGTTTGAAATAATGATGAACTGAGAAAATACAATGATGACATTAAGAAATTAACATAAAATATTGATGTAGAATTGTTAATTTAAACATTACATAATTTAAATCTTTACGGATAGTGAATGCGAGTAATTGTAACTTGTATAATTGATAATTTAATGTTCATATTTTACATTTATATAATATCGTTTCATTTAATCGAATAGAATATTAATTTTAACGCAGTTTCAGATGCGTATTTTTGAACAGAAATATCATTTCACTTGCAGGTAACGCATCTCTTTCAGCCCGATTTCCCTTAAAGCAGAGAGAGAGAGAGAGAGAGAGAGAGAGTCCCATGGTACGTAATTACGAGCTAGACACTCGCACATACAAGTTTCGAGGGGTGAAAAAAAAGACGCATCCATTCAGCAAGTCGACAAAAGACTGCTACACCGAGTAGGTAGATTGACGTTATTTAATCCGGTACTACAACTTCTGAAATGACGCGCGCCCAGCTCATATGCAGTACATATCGACGCGCGTAGATCTTCATTAACCGTTAGAAAGATCGCGAGCAGTGTATGAGAGAGAGAGAGAGAGAGAGAGGGAGAGAGCAATCAAGAGAGCGACAGACAGACAGAGAGAAGTGGAACGACTACGCGTGCGCGCGTAATTGGTCTGAATGAGTTTGAAAAAACGCGCGGATGGAAAGCGCGCGGCGTGCTGCAGCAGCAGTAGCAGAGTTCGAGAGGCTGCAGCAGCGCGGCGGAGACGCATAATGGGAGAAGCGCGAATGGATCCGAAATACACTGCGGAACTAATGGCCAAAGCGAGAGCGCGAGCGAGAGCAGCAGCAGCAGCCGCGCATTTGGCGCACTCGATTATGCCCTTATATTATGAAGCAGCGCGGGAGCAGCAGCAGCAGCAGCAGCAGCAGCAGCCTCCTAAAAGGAGAGCTGGGGGTGCAGCACGTCAGCTCTCGCTCGCTTCTTTTCATCTCGCACGCATCACAGAGGGACGGAACGGCGCTTTAATGTCTCGAAAGGCCGCGAGCGCGCGCAATTCTCTTTCTTGCTTTTCCTCGCTCGCTCGCTCCTCGTCGGCCATCCCAGCTCTCGAGGCTCGGCGGCAGCAGCGGCGGCGGCGGCTCCTCCTCGCGCCGCGACGATTAAAATTTACACTCGGCGCTGCGCAGCGCGTAGCTACGAGTGCGCCGAGCGCTGCTGACGACTTTATTCCGCGACGGCGAGCCGAGGAAAAATCTCAGCGGCAACGGCAGCGGCTCCCGGTAAAATGGAGCGCTCCGAGATCGTTATCTTTGTTCGCGTCGGACGTGCGCCGCGTCGTGGCGGAGGAGCTCTGCAGCGCTCGACCAGAGAGAGAGAGAGAGAGAGAGAGGAGTGAGCGATCGATGCGGGAAATGGCCTCTTTGTACGGGCGCATGTATAGACGCTCTCTAGTGGTATGCTGCAGTCCGCCTATGCGTGTGCAGGTGAGCTGCAGCGGCAGCAGCAGCGTAGCTTAGGTGTGTATGTGCATGCATCAGGGTCGCTTTTTGCCGCGGCGGGGCCCGGCTTCTACACTCGTGCCTTTTATCGCCTCTCTTCCTTGCTCGGAGAATATTATTACAAGTACATCGCGCGAGCGAGTCATTACGAGCTGGTGCGCACACCGCACGCCACCCGCCGCTGTTACGGCAAACTCCCAATATCTATTTTGTGCGGTGTGACGCGAGCGGGCTTAATTGTTGAGACAGCCGCGAGCTCGGCGATGGGTCCCCTTTTTTGCCGCGACGATCGCTTTTGTCCTCCGCGCTTTTCCGCAACCGCTTGTGTAGCCTGCACAGCTGACGCGCGGATTTTACCATATAAAAAAGATAATCGCTCCGCAGCGACTAAATCAATATCAGTTGAGCACAAGATGCGATTTCTTTTTTGCGCCTCGCTGCAGCAGTAGCAGCAGCAGCAGAAGAAGCCCGGGTTAAAGTCATTTTCTTTAAAGAGCTTTTTAATAAAGTATAATAATGTGGCGGACAAAGCCGAGTTAAACCCAAGTGAGGTACTTAGCGGCTTACGTTGCCGCTGCTGCTGCTGCTGCCGCCGCTGCTAATATCCAACAAAAAGGAATCCTTTTAAAATAAATTGAATAGAATAAAATAGTAAGGAACGTTCGAATGCGGCAGTGCATATAGGCGCGCAGCGTTGGGAAAAATCGATAACTTATTTATGTACACGAGTACTGCATGCTCTTTGCGTCAAGGTATATGATTAAGTTTTTTGTTAAAAATCGCCGAGAATTTTGGAAGAAAGAGACATATTTGATCAGCACTCTGCGCTGTACGATTACACGAAAGCTTTTTAAAACGAGCTCTGCAATAAGCTTATAGATCTCATTGCGATTGTGTCGATGCTATACATTAGAAGATTCAATTAAACTTTAATAGAAATCGAAACTTGATTATAGTAAGATCGCGAGTTCGCTTTTTATATAATCAAATCGAAGCTTCTAAATGCATAATTAAAAGTAGATCTATATAATACAAGTATATTGGATAAAGTACAATTAAAGATGTTTAAGTAAGCGCGTCAATGTGGGAAAACGCGCAGTAGCC
Organism: Megastigmus dorsalis; assembly: GCA_900490025.1. Classification (NCBI taxonomy): domain Eukaryota; kingdom Metazoa; phylum Arthropoda; class Insecta; order Hymenoptera; family Megastigmidae; genus Megastigmus; species Megastigmus dorsalis. The sequence goes on from UELU01143282.1 coordinate 14,470, forward strand.
AAGTATATATATAGGAAGAGCTGAGCCGCATACCTCGGCAATAAAAGGCGTTAAACAGAGAAAAAAAATGCCGCCGCGCTACCGCTAAGCGAACTCAAACAAACGACCGCGAACGTTTCAATTTTGACGAACGGTGAAGTATAAGTCGGACCGCCCAAGCTCCAAAATATCCCTGGAGCGTCTTCTTCCGCGAGGCGACGTGAACCCGTCCAGAGGACAATAAGAGAGCCACCATCAAGGCGGCGGCAACAGCAGCAGCAGCAGCAGCAGCAGCAGCAAATTGTCAGTAACAACAGTCTCATTACCTTAAACGCGAAAAATTGCCTTCACTTTGCATAAGCACACAATCTCCGAATTCGATTTGCTCGAAATGGTAAGGTTCTCTCTCTCGCTTACTCTCCCTCACTCCTCTCCTCCGCTCGTACGGAGCGACTGGAGCGCGTGCAGCGCCCAGCCAAGGGAACTCGGCCTACATTCGCAAAATCCTCATTCCTTGCTTTCTCCCTCTCTCTCTCTCTCTCTTTCTGTGTGATTTTTTTCTCTCCCTCGCCGAGTGCAAACAGGTGGCGCACACCACGATACGCGAAAAAGCTGCCACAAGTTGGACAAGTCGAAGATGCGTGCACATAAGGCGTCGGCACGAGCGGCTGTAGAAGAGAGAAAGGAGAGAGAGAGAGAGAGAGAGAGAGAGAAAAGATCTGCGTCCTTGTCTCGTAGGATGCTGCCAGCAGCAACGGCAGCAGCATCGAGCTTATATGCACTCGGCGTGCAGGCAAGAGGCTCTGGAGTCGCGAGAGGAGAGGAGAGTAGGCCGGCGTGCTACAGGTATGCAGCTCTCGGCAGCTCTCGGCATCAGCAGCGGCAGCGGCAGCGGCGGCGTCGGCGGCGGTGGGCCGCGCGGGCATTCCTGCGGCGTTGCCGCGTCTCTGTCTCTCTCGCTTCTCTCCTGTGTACTGCAAGCGAGTCAGAGTGAGAGCCCGAGCGGCAGTGCGGCGCGGCCGAGAGCGAGAATAAAGGCATAGCAGCTCGAGCGTAAGCGTGAGAGGAAGGAGCAGATATAACAGCGACTCGAAAGTTGACCGAATCACCTGGCGAGTGAGCGGCGGCGGCGGCGACGGCGGCAACGGAGCTATACGGCCGTTATTTATAAAAGTCTAATGTGATGTATGGGATCGCGCCGAAGGAGATGGCCGAGCCTCGGCACGGATTCTTCTTTTCCTATGATGATGAATGGACTGGACACATTCCTGCAGCGGACGCGTAACGCGTTTAGTTGCCGCACTTCTCCAATACAAGTGGCTGCAGCGCGGAGCCGGTGTTTTTTGGAAATACACGTATACTCCGATTGGATTGGGGATGGCCGCGCCGACTGGCTTCGAAGTCTAGCGAAAGTGGCAGTCGATGATTGTCGATTATAGGGCCGTGGAGAGTAGCGCACGAGCTGCGTCTACCGATAGAGCGTCCGTGCAGCACAGCTATACGGCGAGAAGAACTCGCTGCTGCAGCTCGAGAGAGAGAGAGAGAGAGAGGGAGAGAGAGAGGGAGAGTCGGAGAGCAGCGGCCGAGGGAGACAGAGAGCAGCACGAGCTGCAGAGAGAAAGAAGAGAAAGATAACGAGGGAGAGACGGAGAAATCGAGTTACTCTCCGTGGCACTCCTCTCTTTCTCTCTCTCTCTCTTTCTCTCCCTCCCCCTCTGCCTCTGCCTCTGCCTCTCTCCGGGGATCAGATCCTCCGCGAGTTCCGTTAAGTGCGTTACGTATATAGATATATAGCGGGCAAGTACGTGGCGGCGGCGGCGGCGGCGGCGGCGGCCAAGGCCCCAGGAGTAACAACGAGTGAGAAAGAGGCTGCGCGCACACGGAGAGTAGAGAGAAGGAGAGAGAAAGAGAGGACTCGGTATGCCGGCCGAGTGTCTGACAGAAAAGTTTCGCGACTCTCTCGCTCTCTCTCTCTCTCTCTCTCTCTCTCTATCTCCCTCTCTCCTCTAACGGTTAATCGAATTACATTTTAGCGGAGAGCGACCAGTCGATTTCGTTAAATAACTTTTCGCTACGGCAAAGAGAATTTCTATTATCTTGTGCTCCACGCGAGCTGCTCCTGCTGCCATCAGGTTACAGCGTATACAGGCCTCTGCTGAAGCCGTCTGCCTTGTTTTTATCCCGAGCTCGCTCTCTCTCTCTCTCTTTCTCCTTGTCGCTCCCTCGGTGAGATGTGCCCCTGCTGCCGCTGCCGCTGCTGCTATACACTTTCGTCAATTTCGTTAGCCGAGTTTATTCACTTCCGTGAGTTGGCCGCTCGAGTATTCCGGCTCTCTCCATGTGATGGAGCAATTTATTTATCGAAACTCGGTGCGAGCAGCACGGGGCCGAACTTGCGACGAAAAAGAGTAGGTACCGGCTTCCTGGGCTTGCTAATGACATTTATTTGCTAATTGTGCGACTTGAGGAGTAAAGCCGAGGCCTCTTGAGCCAACTTTACCAGCGGGCCCAGCCTATTTTTCTGCAACAAATCCCTATACTAGTTTAACCTTCTTCTACCAGAGGCTAACTTTGCGTCGCTCCAGCGCAACGAACGCAAAACTATTATTTCGGCACATATATGTAGGTACTTAGCCCTGCATCTCGTGGATGTAAATGCTAATCTATTTTTAAATGTGCATCGAGGAAAATTCAAGAAAATTATATGTACGTATATGATTTAATGAGGCACGATTTCCTGAATTACGACGAGTTTCTTCTACATTTTTCTATATTTGAAAAGAAAATCAGCTTCGTTTATTCGACTCTCATGAATTTCAAAATGACAAGAATTTTTTTCTTAAAATTACCTTCAAAATAACAGAATATTTAAAGTTTACGAATCTTATTATATACTCTCTAAATTAAAGCCAGAAATAATTAATATAAATTTAAATATTAACAACGACAACACTGCCATTCAATTCATAATCACTTTTCCTAACGATGCACGTAAATTATTTATGTTCAAATAATAAGTTTAATTTGAATTTTGTATCGCATTATCAAATAATTTGTATTAAATAATCTGCATTGCAAATTCATCCAGTTATTATTTGCACTAACATCTTATTATATACTAGCATTCAAACACTCTTTTACCGTTAGATATATATTTTTATTTTAATAAAAGTCTTAAGACGCGCCTGCAATATAAATTTAAATATACATAGTGACTGAATTAGAAATTAACATGCTCATATACATTAATTTTAATAGACGTTCTTAATCTGAATATAAGTTTATGATACGCGAATAGAAATTAGTTTATGTATATATATATATATATATATACACACATATGTATTTAAATTAATTTTAATGAATGTTTACAATTTTAATATACGATTTCAACTTATTACTTCTGAATATATGACATTTGAATGATACTATTTAGCGTATTAAAATCAGCATATAATACATTCATCGTAAGTACGGCCATTTTTTAATAATAATTAAATTATTAATTTTATTTTACCGTTATCCTATAAAATGTTTCTTAATATTTTAAAGTTATATGCGAGGTAATACATTTTCTATAACTGCATAATGTATTATTTATAACATACGTTATTAATTTAATGAACGATAATAAATATTAATTAACCTATGCACTTATATGTAAATAAAAATAAATATTTCCGTTTCTGCTTCTTCAAATCAATAACATTTTAAGAATCTCAGTCGTATATTAGTGAACATTGAATACTATTCCAACTCAATCTTTGATTCTTATGAACCGTACATATCTACTAGGATAAAAGATCTTGTTAACTTTTGAACCCAATTTTTAAAATGTCAGCTAAGCGCACGTCCAAAGCTATCTGCACCTGGATTAATCCTAAGTCACGTTCCAATAGTGAGAGAGACAGAGAGAGAGAGAGAGAGAGAATTGAATTGAATTGAATTGAATTGAATACTTTATTAAGACTAAGGACTCAAGGTCCATCGTAGTCACAGCCATGTATTACAGTTGTAAAATATAAAATAAATATACGCAAAATTATCGCAGAGAGAGATAGATAGATAGATATAATGTTGATTTGTAACTTTTTAGAGAGAGAGAGAGGAAGAGAGAGAGATAGAGGTGGAGCGGAATATTCAAACGTATACAAACATATACACACACACACAATGTTATCGGAAAATATAGCGGCTTTATAAAACATTTACAAGCGATCGTTTTTTTCCGAATACATTAGCGAGCGGATATTTGCTTAGTCAGTGATTAAATTAGAAAATAAACTTTCGAGTGAGTTACGAGGAAATTAAAACTGTATAGCATTAATGCCAAGTATATAGGCGAGCTCGGTTCACTAAAAACATAAATTTTTTGCCCCATTCGCAGTATAGCTGATATATTCCCCGTTTCTGCACGTATATATACATGTATATATATAAATATATATATATATATATATGTATACAAACACATACAGATACACACTCACACATTGAGACGCACGTCGGGGTATTCAAATAAAGCTTACACGACACTAAAAATTTTTTCATCCTCCTCGTGGCGCGCGGGCGAGGAGAAAAAAATCGCGAGACGTAACGGGTCCCCATAAAACATTATCTCCGTCGTCATTTTCATTTTAATAAGCGCGTGCGCGCACAACTTTACTCTCTCGAAAAGCGAATACGCGCTTTTTCTATTATTATATAGACAGGACAGCTAGAGCATGAGAGAGATAGACGGACAGATAGAAAATTGCCATCTCCGAAAAGGCAAGTAAATGAGAAACTCTATAATCAAATTGGAAATTGTACGGCTTCCGTTAATAATATCGGTCCGAGACCTCGACTCGGGCGCGACTATACATATACCTATACACGTGGGTTTTGCATAATTCCGGGGTCCGCCGATTTCCAGCGGACGGCTTTTCGCGCAGCCAGCCTCGTGCGGCGGCCCTCTTTAGACCGCTTTTTGCGATCCCCTGCAAACGATCTCGCGCTCCGCCGAAGATTGGCCGCATTACGCCAAATTATCGGGGCCCGCGCTCCCCAAAATCTCCCATACGCGTGTATATATGCGCGCAGCTCTCGATGTGTGTAGTGCGAAACGGAGAAACTTGGCCGCCGGCGATTTGTGCACGCATACGCACCCTTTCTGCTCCTTTCTGCTCTATTCCGCTCACTTTTTTCCTTTTCGCGGGAATTATGGAAAAAAGCCGCAGCAGCAGGAGCAGCAGTGGCGGCAGCAGTTGGCCTTGATGCGAGAGTCGGGGATCGAGGATACGAAGGCTGCGGAGCAATGGGACGACATAGCGACGCGAGCGGCGGCGTAAATACCACGCCGGCTCATCTTCTCCCGCTCTCTCGCTCTCCTTCGTGTCAGTTGGCAATTTCGCGCGCGCCCCGGGCTAATCGCTTTTTAACTTAATTACCGATTATTAAAACTTTTATGTAGATACGTATGTATACGGCTCTTGATCTTCTCTTTCTCTCTCTCTCTCGAGTGGATCATCATCACAGCTCGTGCATTGTGCTGCTCCTTTTTTTCGTGCATAGGGGATTCCGTACCCAAAGCTCGGGCGGATGCTGCTTTTTTGTATCGTGCGTTTAGTTATAAGGGAGTCGTGGATGGAGTCGATTCGATTTAGCCGATTTTTCACGGTTTTCCACGTACCTTCCCACTTTCACACTTGATCTTAGTTTTTGAATTGTTCGATTTCGGAAATTATAAATGTTTTACTGCTCAACAGAGTAATATAAAAGTGTCTTTTGAATCGTTATACATTTATAATATTTCCATATACATTTAAACTGCACATACATATTCCAGTGATTTTACACTTTAATCAAGGAATACACATCAATCCAAAGAAGTAATAATATCGCTTCAAATGATCACTCCGAATACACTTAAATATTTGATATATTTGTGAAGCTACATTATAATTCATAAATTAACATTAATTTAAAGTCAAATTTTAATTAATTACAACTGTAAGTTATCCAAGTATTGTGATACGTATATCAATAATAGAAATGAATACATGAGAGAATCCTTATATAATTGTATAATTCACACCTCTTCCTGACTAGCAAACAATAAGCTATAGAATGCTTTATATTAATCTCGCATATATGTGTATATAGGATTGACTGTCAGTGCTTCAGGCATTTCTCTAAATCTGAAATTAGTGGTAAGTGAAATCCGCGTCTACTAATTAAATTAAAATTTTACTTGATTCAAATAGTTAAACATATATATATATATATATATACTATTAAATTTAAAATGCGAGAGAATTAAATGCAAGATCGGCTCCCTTTCAGATCTAGAGCGCATCATCAGCATCGGCTATCAATGTAAAGTATACAGGTAACAGGTGAATGTACATGTCGCGCTGGTCTTACCTTGCTCGGCGGTGGTGCTCCCCGGACTCGATAGCAGGGCGGCGGCGGCGCACAGCAGCAGCAGCTGGAGCGGCTGTAGCGGCGCCATAACGGCCTCAACGAGCTGGCCGCTGCTTCGGCTGCTGCGGCTCCGTCGGCGGCTCCGTCGGAGGCTGGTGGCGGGGGAGGGAAGCAGGAGGTGGATGCCCGGCGGGCTCCTATGGCTGCTGTGCACAACAGCGCGTCAAGCCTAGCAGGCGGCCTCGGCCGAGCCCAGGCTCATCCTTACTGCGACGACGAGGACGACGACGGCGACCCCGTGGAGGACGACGACCAAGAGTCGCGCTGCGCTCGGTAGTAGTGGCGCATCGCCGCCCGCGGACCGCGCCTCCAGCTGCAGGCAGCCCCGATGTCCCGGGCCACCGGCGCCTCCTGCCTCCTCCTCGCCGCGGGCCTGCGCTTGGCCTCCGCGGCCAGCCTGCCTGCAGTATACGCTACTGCTCCTCTCCTCTGCCTGCTGCAACAGAACGGAAAAACGAGAGGCATTAGTGATCGCGCGGGAAAACTAGATTTCCTGCAGGTGCGTGCATAGCGACGTCCTTTCACCTGTAGAGGAAATGGGGGCTGGCTGTAAGAACAATGTCGCTATCGCGTAGCATTGTGCACACCTTCTCGAGACAAGTGCACCCGAAACTCGCTCGCGATGTTTTAGACGGCGGGCTATGCCCGATCGATTGGCTTTGTGCCGTAGTCGCCTTCTCGCGAGGCACGGATTTCCGAGAGCTAATAAAAGCTTGGGCCACTTTCCGGGATTATCCGAAAAATTTTCTGATCCAGAAACGATTCTTGGCAGCTATTGTGCAATTGCTGCTGCTTTGCGAGTCTTTTAAGCCATGCCACATAATGCCGTGCTTTTTACTCGTATACGTCTTTTGATCGACACGAATGTTTGCATCAAAATGTCTGTAATTACTCCTACGATTGCTCAAATTACTTTACAACTTTTTGCACAATTAGTACGTCGGGCCGGCTTTGGTTAATACTCGAAATTGATTTGAAATTAAAATTAGGTAAAGTCGAATGCTATTAATTATATTTAGGTGGATTTGGTGATGCAAATTTTGCGGAAAATGTGGCAATACTGAAAGTTGTAAATGTTTTCGGCTTAATTATTTATTTGCAATATTTTAGACTGTATAATTTGAAATTGATTTGCTTTAGTGTCGATTTAAAGATATCGATTCCACGAAATGCCATTAAAAGAAAAGAAAATTCTTTGTCCTACATTCAGCTTGACCGTTACACTATTTTTTATAGTTGCGAGAGCTTTCGACTTTTGCAGATATTTATAAAATTGAAAAAAGTTATATAGAAATTGAAATGTCAGTACGCGTATTACGTTGTAATATTGAAATCGTACATGGTGTACGACATCGAATAAACGCTTTACATACCAGCAACAGCTACACGGAGAAAAAGGATGTAGCAATTTTATGATGAATATACGAAAAATTACTATGTTGCGTACCAAAACTGTGATATACTCATTTTATAGAGATTTTTCTTACGTTTATAACAAAAATTACTATTCAACATAGCAATTTTTATAGAAATTTATAGCCAGAATTACTATGTCCATAGTAGTATTTGTTATGAACATAAGAAAAATCTCTATAAAATGAGTATATCCCAGCTTTAGTACGCAACATAGTAATTTTTCGTATATTCATCTTAAATATTGATACATCATTTTTCTTCGTGTACTGTGCTCAATATTTAAAAAAACAAGAAATTTCCCAACTGGCTCGCTCGCCGCGTCTTTCGATATACAAAATTAGAAATAATAACGAAGCGGTTTCTAGATTATATTCTGTAACTGCTCACTTGGAGTATATTCGGAGAAAGAAAAACTCACAGCCTGCGCAGTAAAAGTTTGATCCTAAATATATCAGGAGCACTAATCAAATTAGGGTGAAAAAGTTAGTCGAAACGACCCAATTTATGGCGAGTATTTGAGGAGCGATCGTGTGTAAAAAGTAGACGGTGGCGGCGCTGAGCTGTATACACACGCGTTTGTGACTTGTAAAAGAAATATATATATATATCTATATATATAAAGTTTCTTGGAAGTAAGCCGTAGACGGGGATCTTTATTTGTAAAAGATCAATAGGCAAGGTTATAGGGCGCGTTAAGAGTCTCTAAAGCCTAATCAGATGCGGCACGAACAACACAATCAAGACCGAGTGTGTGAGCCGTCCAGTACAGACTCTGCTGTGTCGTGTTCGTGTGCGTATATATAGAGTAAGAGGGTCGATGTGTTATGGCAATCGCGAGCGAAGAGTTGCTATATAAGAAAGTTCATAAGGGTTGAATGTTTTAGAGGGACGCTGGTTTATTGGCCATTTTGCTTTATCGCTCGCCTTGATAATGGGCTCGTGCAGTGGCGCGCGCGCGGCTGCTTACGACGAAATGAAAATTGAGCACGATATATAACCTCGACTCTCTGTGAGCTCCAAGTACCAATAATATAATACATCCCCCGGCTATAGTATCGGACGGTCATTACTCTATTATCTTATATTAAGAGTTTGATGTGTCTATACGCTCTTAATCAAGCGTCTCCGCCAAAGTCTAGTCGCCGTCGCCATCCTATGCGATATATATAGTTCCTTCGTTATATTCTTTATAACAAACGGATTTTCCTGTTATAATAATAATTGTGACGCTCCACGGAAAAAGCCTTTGAACAAGTCTGCGCAAGTCGCTCCCCCAAAAAAAATAAAAAATAAAAAGGACAAGAGCCCAGCGGCGTTTCATTATATTCCGCAATAACTATGTTTTTCCTTAATTCCGAAGCTTAAGAAGTTGGGAAACAAGTGTAATGAGGGAAGAATCCGAGGGCATGATAAATGAAAAGTTAAGGAGAGTCCACGGGAATTCGGTCTGCGGCAGCTGCTGCTGCGGCCTATACACACAGCGAGAAGCCGGAGAAAGAGTCGAGGCAAGGAAAGTAATTAAGAAAATCTCTAATGAGGACGAAATAATCATAGTGGAGGCCATTGCTCTGTCTCTGTCTCTCTCTCTCTCTCTCTCTCTCTATGCACTTTCGCGGGAGTTCAGAGAGTGAGAGGGAGAGAGCCTAGACTCGGAATCAGCTTTGAATGTATCAGCCTCATCCCTTGTTAAAAGGGAGTCTCGGGGCCTGCCACAAAAGCAGTAGCACTGCTCACTCGCGTGCAGTACTTGCTTACAAGTCCTATCCTTTTTCCCTTCAATGCCTCACAGCTCTCACCCTCCCTGCACCCTCTTAGTCACTCACTCTCTCTCTCTCTCTCTCTCTCACTCACTCACTCACTCACCTATCCGAGCGCAGCGCTGAATAAAACAGCTGGCGGAGCATTCGCTCTCTCTCTCTCTCTCTCTGGCGGTGTGGGCCGCTGCCGAATAAAATTCTCTTCTTCCCTCTATATATTGGCGGCGCGCAAGATTTCCTCCTTTTCCCTCGACGCCCCGACAGCGCCGCGCCGCTAGCGACGTAAATAAGGCGCTCTCTCTCTCTCAGCGCAGCTCCTTTTCACCGAGGAGCTGCTGCTCTCAAGGTACATGTATATATGTATTATCGCAGCTCGCGCGCGCTTTGCGGCCCGAAATTTCTGACGATTGCATCGCCATTCATTCGCGAGACACTTCAAGTTCGACGAGGCACGCGAAAGGCTCGAGAAACAGAGAGAGGGAGGGAGAGAAAAAGCCGTATAGCTCTCCTCGCTCCTCTGGCGGTATCGGCACTGGCCGAGGACTTGGAGGACTTTACGAGAGAGAGAGAGAGAGAGAGAGAGAGAGAGAAAGATTCCCTTTGCTTCCCAGCCTTCCAGAGTGCTTTTCACGGGCTCTTTTTACTTTCACCGAAAACCTCCTCTTCCTCCTCTTCCTTCGCCTCCTCCTATTCTACCATCGACCAGCTTCCCTTTTCCTTTTCCGCGACTTTCTCGCTTTCCGCCTCTCGCTTCTCTCCTCCTCCTCCTCATCCTCCTCCGCGCTTCTCGCGCGTCAGCGCTCCCGGAAAATCGCCGAGCCGCGAGTCTTTCTCTCTGTCTCCCTCTCGCTCCGCTCTCTAAGCAATCGCGGCGCTGACGGTGGCGGCGGCAGCGGCGGCCCTCGAGGACCTCTTCCGGCTCTTGGCCGCCTCGGCTTCCCTCCTCCCCGACAAAGACGCCGCGCGCGCTCACTGCGCCAGATAAAGCGACCAACAAGACGGATTAAATTTAACGAGATGCATCTCTTCTCGGCGTATGACTGGTGCGCGCTGCCTCGCGTATATAGCGCCAGCCCAGACGACCCCAGGGGAGGATATACGTCTACCTTCTTCTCTCGCTGCCTCTCTCTCTCTCTCTCTCACTCTCTCTCTCACTCTCTTTGCACTTTTTATTTTTCCCGCCGCCGCAAATAAAGTTCGGGGTCGTCAACGCGGATGCGGCAGGAGGTAAACACACGGCGCCTTTTTGCTTGACGCTGTGCGAGAAAGATTTGGCCGATTACGCTTGATGAAATTTATCGATTGCGCCTATAGACGTTATTATATACAAAGTTTCAATGCTCCGAGCAAGAGCTGCAGCGCGCAACGAACAAAGCGCACGAGAAGTGCGCGGTATTTTTATTAACAACCGCGGGCGAGAGAGGGAGATTTTTTTCGGTTCGCATGCATTGTGACTGCGCCGAAGTTAAATCATAAGAGCCTGCCTCTCGCGAGACCTGACTCGAACTTTGTTTAAAAAACACGTTCCGCAGCTACTGCGTTTCAAGCCCCTTTTCGCAACTGCTTTGAGGATATAGAAAAAAAGAATTTGTTGTCAATTAGGTTGGAAGCTAGCAAGCCCTCGGCCGAGTGGTGCGGCCGCCGCGGTTAATCCGCTCCTTAATTAATTTTCCTGCATCAGCGATACGATATTTCGGAGCCATAATTATATTTGTGCGGCCGCTCGTTGGCGACAAACTTTCCCAGCAATTACGCGTGTGTATACAACTTCCAGTAACTCCAAAACTCGCGGGGGGAAGCACCTTTTTTCCCGCGTTTCGGGGACAATAAGAAAGTAGAAAATAATTACCGCGAAAAATTTCAGCTCTGGGGCCCTCTTGCATACGCCGAAATTTCCGCGCGAGTTATTTCAATTCGTTCAAAGCCAAGGCGCCCGAAATCGTGTATAAGAAAGTATACGCGAGGCGCATGCAGTGTATAATTGCGCAGGCCTTGGCTGGAGCCGCTGCGGCCAATGGTAGAAAGAGCAATCAAGAGGTGTAGGAAGTGGAATGGCGTTCGGTGCAGATTACGGGTCAGACTGCGTATATACAAAGCTGCAGGCGGCGGCGGCAATCGTTGGGTCGCGCGTTTGGCACCTGTACACGCTCTGTTTACGGCCGATGACTCGGCTATATAGCTGGCGGCCGCCCCGTCATTGTTTCGCCGGCCGCGCGATGATAACCCGCCTCTCTATACGCGCGCACGTGTAGCCATGGTGCTGCCGTGCCAAATGTGCCTCTGGCTTGTTCTCTATAGCCTGCATCACAGATGGACAGCAGCAGCAGCAGCAGCAGCGACGGCAGCATCGTAAAAGCCCCAAACTTTTTCCCTCCGTATTTCCTGCCTGTGCCCTGGCTATCTATAATGCAGTCTCCTATATATATATATATATGTGTAGGCGTTCGGCAATTTCCGCGAAACCAATAATACACGAGATTCTAGCTATGGTGCGCTCTGGTGCCGGGGTTGCTGCTGCAGAGAGAGAGAGACCTGCATCCAAGCTGCACTTCAAAGTAATTGAAAACGACGATTTGGACAAATCCGTTTTGTGCGCGCAGCTCTACGGGGGTAATGCGTATTGCCCGTCTATCTGGCCTCTACTCCGACTCCGACTCTATACTCTGCTTTTATCGTCTCCTTGCGCGACTTCTCTTTCTCTACGCTATGCCCTGGCGTTGCCCGGCGGCTTTGGGGGATTTCGCTTCCGAGCTTGTGTACCTAGACTTTCTATAGAAAGCTCCACCATCCAGTCCTCGTCCATGTGCAAAGGTCTCTCTGTGTGCGTGTCTCTGTGTATGTGCGTGTGTGTATCGAAAAAATGGATTTATTGCTATTTGCGACGGCCTCAGCTTATGGGCGGTATATAGACGATTCTGCGCGTTTATGCGTCTTCTCGTAACGATCCGCTACGTTAGCGTTTGGTAAGCGAACGAATTTATGGAACGGCGGCGGCCATCGATCAATTTTTATTGTGTGCTTCCGTGGGGCCAATGTCTGAGCTTTAGCGGACGTCTCGCGAGAATACGATATCCTTTTAAGCTCTAATTCGCGATTCCGCGATTTATTGCTACTCCACGTGAACTACCCTGCGCTATGCTGCAGGCTTCCGTGATTTGTACGTGTACGCGAATCGCTGCTGCAATGTATTATAGAGCTTGTTTTGCCTGCGATTGTTCTATTATGCATCGAATATTGGCTGTGCGATATTAAAAGTGAATTCGAATTGATAATAGTTGCCTTGTACATAACCACAATTTCTCTTTACTCTATAAATAAATTGACTGCATAAATTATAAATGGTTAAATTTCATTTTTAATATACAAAAATATTCCTTTCTCTCGGTGCACTTTGCCAAATTCTCGCAATTGCATTGCACCACATGTCACTCTTAAATTATGCGCGAGTAAAATATCCTTTTTTTTAAGACGTCGGTAAATAAAAAAATTGAGTAGTTTATAAAGTTGGAACGTCAATCTTTGCAGTGGGGAAGAGCGTGTATCCGTGTTGCGGAGCAATTTCGTCCGAGTCCCATCTCCAATTTTCCGTTCCACTTTGTTTTTTTTTTTTTTTTTTATTATTTCTACATTCGAAACACGCCATATTTATCATGAAAATATATCGAGGAACGTGACTCGAGCCGACAAACTTTGGCTTTCGAGAGGTTATGCAGTATTGAGGTAAGAGCCAGCAGCAGCGCAGTAGATTGCCAAGCAACGTCGAAGTACATTGCGCTCCAATAACTCCGCTCATCGTGGCCCACTTTCGATTCTTCGACTTTTGTAAATGAATTGATTGATTTTCCAAAGGATAACCGAATATTGCATTTATTGGTGGAAATAGTAATGCGTCGACTTTATAAAACTCGACACTTTTTGTCATTCCGCTCTAATTATTTTTAATTTATTTGGAACTGCGAGATCAAAGTTCGTGATTGATAGCATTTTTTTTACTTGAAAAAAGAAACCATAGGATTTTTTTTATCACTTCAATAAAGTCAAAATTAATATTACTTTTTATACGCATAGAGTTTAAGGAAAAACTATAGATAATAAAGACACGTCCAATATTTCATCATATTCAGCTTTAATTGAAAGTCCTTATTTATCGAAAACGAGATATAGGAAGTGAGTATATTGAATTCTAGCTCAAAGCGAGACTTGAGCTGCAGATGGAATTCGAAAAATTCGAATAAATTAAACGGGCGAAGAAGCCAGAGAGGAGCGTCGCTACAGGCAGTGGGTAAACGCGCGCGATCGGCTCTTCTTCTGCTTTTCCCCCTTACAAATGGCGCGGTATCGTAGACGTCGAGAAATATTTAATTTCGCGGAGGCGCGCATTTGTAAACATGCGGAAAGGAGCTTCGCTCGCTGCACCAATCTCAAATCTCCGAGTAATCCGACTGACCCGTATACATATAGCTAGCTGTATTTGCGAAGCGAGTCAGGCCGCGACAGGCGTCGATCGGATCCAGCTTCCGTCAATTTGCGTCATCCGCTAATACTTTTTCCCCTCTGCAAAGACGCTTACACAACTGCATGCGCATCGCTGCAACGTTGCTGTTTTCATCATATCTACAAGTACAACAGCTGCAACGTACGTCAGCTCGTCCCTCTCACGCAATTCCCGCGCGCAGTGTGCAAACTGGAGAGCTGCCGAGGAATTCCCATTAATGGGCGCAGCGGTACGAGAGGAAAAAAACAAAAGCGATATATCGGCCACACGGACGAGGAAGCAATAACTGCCGGCGGGGGATGAGCTACGAGCGACGAAGCGAGTAAACAGGAGCGGCGCGGGAGCGAGGGAGGAACGGGAGCCCCGCGCGCGCGTCGCATAGTCCGACCCTCCGCCTGTTCTACATATCGCTACCACTCCGACCACTCGTATATACATAAATACATACTTATCGGAGCGAATAGATTAAAGTATCTGCGCATATAGTTGGGCGAAAATAAGCCGAGGATAGAGAGACAGAAAGAGAGAGAGAGAGAGAGAGAGAGAGAGTTTGGGGGGTGGGACATCCAGCTCCTCCAAGGGCAAGGCCGAATACATGCGCACCTTGTTCGCGGTATATACATATAGCTAAACTAAATTCACGACACGCCGCCGTGCAGCCGAGCGGTCATTAAACTAAGAGATGCGGGAGGTTGGTGGCGAAACAAAAGGAGGGGGCGAGAGAGAGAGAGAGAGAGAGAAAGAGCAAGCGAGACGAGACGAAAGTTTGGGGTTCGCCGCCAAGAGCGTAGTAAAGACAGTCAGAGAGAGAGAGAGAGAGAGAGAGAGAGAGAGAGTGGGGGTGTGCAGCAGCGCACAGCAGCCAGCTCCAGGATCAATAGCAGGGGTCGCTTATCCGAATCCCCTCTCGAGCTCTCTGTGCGTGTCTTTCTGTATCTCTCGCTTTCGCTCTCGCCGCGGGCGTACCACATGCACCCGATATATGTACGCGACGACTCGCAGCTCCCATAGCAAACAAATTTGTTGTCATACGGATGAGGGAGGGTTAAGTTCGATACGTATATCCGTAAAGGCCGCTTCGCGCAGATCTGTAGGTATAAGAAGACAAGCAGCAGCGAGAGCGGAGCATAAAAAGAAGCTCAGAACTGGGAGGAGAAGGAGGAAAGCGGTAAGGTACACAAGGCAGGAGGGAAAGAATGGGCTCGAGCCGAGCGGAGGCAGAGTAGAGAACGAGAGAGAGAGAGAGAGAGAGGAGAGAGAGAGAAGAGAGGCACGAATTTCCAGAGTGCCAAAATATAGTACACCGCGACGGTATATAGCGGCTGCTGCTTATACGCCGCGCGAGTGAGAGCAGCAGCAGCAGCAGCAGCAGCAGCAGCAGCAGCAGCTTTAGTTCTTCTAAAGCGGCCAAAGACCCGCTCTTTCTCTCACTCTGGCGCGGCGAACGAGATGCAGCGGCCCAGGAAATTGCAGACTTGAGTGAAATGTCGCTCCGCGCTCTCGGTGGATGGCTGCAGAGCCGCTCATAGAGAGAGAGAGAGGTGGGGAGAACCCACTGCAGAGTATATATGGCTATAGCCACGGTTGCGTCGTCGAGCTGCCGCCGCCTCAGCCGCCGCCGCCGCCGCCGCCGTTCGACGAGTGGCTTCGTCAAAAATTTAGGATGTCCTCCTCTCCCTCTCTCCGCCCCCTTTGACTGCCGCTGCTGCTGCCTGAAAAATCCGTCTAGTGGCTCACTCCCAGCAGCGGCGGATTTTTTTCTCTCTTATAATATACCGGGGCGAGGGAAGAAAAGAGAGGCGCGCTCCTAGCGATTGACCAAAAAACAGAGTCTCGAGTACGCGGACCCGGCGGTGCGGGCTTGCTGCTGATAAGCCGCGATTTCGTCGCGCGCCTCTCCAGCAGCAGGATGATGATACTAAGGAGGTTGCGACAGAGAGAGAGAGAGAGAGAGAGAGAGAGTGCTTCTTCAGCGGCCAAAGGCCCCAGCCCTTGAGAGCGACCCTCTCTTTCTCTCTGTCTCCCGGGCGGGCTTTGTTTCGGGGCCGATATACAAGTCGCGAGTGCTGCACCTGCTCGTCGTAGCTCGTCGCTCCTATAACGACCCCCGAAAATCTTCTACTGTCCCGAGCAGTTGGAAGTTGTTGGGAGCTGTGCTGCTGCTGCTGCTACTGCATGTCGTGTAAAAGCTGTGCTCGACTTTGCTCGCGTGTGTCGCGCCGTAAAAAGTCTGCCGCCCTCGGCCACCTACTTTTTTCCCTAATGCGTTTTACGAGCTGCGACAAACGAGCACATGCACACGTGCACTCGTTATTGCTGCTGAGCGTTACATATATATATGTATATGTATATGCGAGCAGCTCCCCGAGGACTATTGCAGGCTACTTAGCATCGCTGGAATTATACACGGGTGTCCAAGGAGCTGTGCCGACGTCGTTCATCGTAAATCAGTCGGATTTGTTTTCGCCGCTGTTATATAACTGGCCGAGAAAATTAAATTTTCCTTCAACTCCGCAGCAGCAGCTTCATAATACTGCGCACCGTATCAACTCGCTTGTTTTTACGCTTCTGCGTTTCTCGGCGTTTCTCGGTGTACTATACACTATATACGAGATACTGCAGCACGCAGAGTCGAAGGCTCGCTCGCGACGACGTTGGGGAAATGCTTACGGAGGCCTCTTCCTTCCTTCCTTCCTTCCTCCATTCAAAGTCTGCCGCGAGATACGGATTCCCTTGGAGAGTTTATATTCCGTCTGTTTCTCTCTCCCTCTCTCTCTCTTACTCTACGGCCCCCGGCGTCGTCGCGCTCTAGCTCCGTCCTTCTGGAGCAAGAGAGAGAGAGAGAGAGAGGGAGAGAGATGGAGTGTGGCTCGGCGCGCGCCGCCTCGGGACAAATTCTATTTCCGCTAAATTTAAGAGCCGCCGAGTCGTCCGAACATGCGGATTTATTTCACGGCTGTGGGTTTTACTTCTTCGGATGCTTTCGCGAGAGGGAGTGAGAGAGAGAAAGAGAGGGCAGCTCGTAAATGTAACAAAAGGATAGGTGGAGTGAATGAGGAGAGGCCGCGCCGCTATTGCGCTTCTTCTTATCCGACGTTTTTCGCACTCGCTTTTTCTCTCTCTCTCTCTCTCAGCTCTCTGTTATTGTTGTTGCAGAAGCAGCAGCAGAGCCAGGCCGCCGTTTCTTCTTGCTTTTTTCTCCTTATCTGTCTCGCACTCTCGAAAAATATTCCATTTTCGATGAGTTTTGAAGAGAAGGAGAAAGAGAGAGAGAGAAAGGGAGAGAGAAGCTGTCGGCGAGATTTATATTCCAGCGGCACACACTACACAGCTTTCTCTCGGCTCGAGCTCATAGTGGTTCTATGCGCGATGGGCGAGGGGAGGAGAGTATAGTATATAGCGGCGGTATAGCAGCGGCAACGACGGGCCGGGTGAAGAGAGAGAAGAAGGCTTCGCGTTCTTTTGCGCCCGCGTTGTATACACACACACACACACCGAGTGAGCGAGAGAGAGAGAGAGAGAGAGAGAGCAGCGCAGAGAGTGAGAGAGAACGCCGTACGAATTTAAAACACAAGCTTTTGAATTCAGAATGCAGCTCTTCTCCTTTCAGAAGGGTCCTCATCCCTTCCCTCTTTATTCCGAATTCGTTGTGCGCGCGTGTGCTCTGCGCGACTCTCTCTCTCTCTCTCTCTCACTCTCTCTATATATATATATATATTCGTACATACATATCTATACACATATACACACGCACATGCATATACGTATAGCACTGCTCTGGCGCGTTGCTGCTAGTGTACGACTACGACTGCGACGATGACTAGCGAGGGGTGGAAAGTAAAGAGGAGAGAGAGTGAGAGAGAGACAATGGGTATAAAGAAACGAGAGAGAGAGAGAGAGAGAGAGAGAGGGCCGCTTGCGCGCAAACGAGAATAATGGGATTTTTTCGACGTCTCACTGTAATTCGGCCTGATTCCCGCTCATTTTCTCTCTCTCTCTCTCTCTTCCTCTCTCTCTCTATCTACCTCTTCTGCTGAGCGCCGGCGTGTAATTAAAAATCATAATGCAAGTGCCGAACAAGTTTCCTTCCCTCCATATATATACACGCACTGTACACACACACACACACACAGACACAACTATAGAGCTTTGCGCTCAGCTGCGATTTCTTCCGCGCTCGCGACACTGGTACACGTGCACACATGCATCTCCTGCCAGCGATCCTCCTCCGCAGCAGCAACAGCTATACACACACCGTGCAGAGAGACCGAAATCAATTTAGCGCTGGCACAGAGCTACGAGGACGGATTCGAAAGGATAATGTAGCAGCGGTACGCGTTCCCTATCTCTATCTCTATCTCACTCACACTCTCTCTCTCTCTTACTCTCTGCGTGCGTGTTTCGTAACGAGAACTCCATTCCTCTACGAGCTCGCGGTGCCTCGGGTGAAAGTAATGCCAAGCTCCTATAGAGAGAGACTCGGCCCCGAGCGAACTTATATACATATATACATATATACACGCCGCGCGTATATGCGCAGAGAGTCGATTCTAATTGGATAAGTTTATTTCGCACGAGCGGCCAATAATTCATTTTTCTTATAAAAAAAAAAAAGAAGAAAAAGATAAAACTTTCAGCGCAGATAATGTCATTTTCCGAATGTTCGCCCGCAATGATTGGGCTTATCCTTGAACTATCGCTACTGCCGCCGCCGCCGCCGCCGCCGCCGCTCGCAAATGAATTGCTCAACTCGCGCGATGGATTGCTCCCTTATCCGCTTTATCTCGCTCGCTCTAGCTCTCCCAACTAGCCAGGTGTTATTTTCTCTCTCTCCCCGCGCGCGCGAGATCCTCATTTAAAAGCTCGTTCATTCTTCGCCGTTTTTCCACCCAACTTTAGCTCCATTAGTGCTCCGCTATCGACCGACAAACTATACATTCTGCGCGCTCGGCGCGGCCAACCAAATGCTGCTGCTGCTGCTGCTGCTGCTGCGTACAATTCGAGCTATCGATGGCCGGTAATCAACCGTTAAATTCTACCGCTTTCCACACGCCAGCTCGCGAGATCCCACTAAATCACTCGCTATATACGCGCATATATAGGCGAGCCGCTGCTGCACAAGTAAAACTCGTCGCCGCCGCCGCCGCCGCTATATACACGTTAAAAACCGCCTCTAAATATTTCCGAGTCCCCGCTTTTTATCCGATGCGACTCTCGCAAATCAATGAACTCGGAGCGCGCGCTTCGCTGCAGAGAGAAAGAGGGAGAAAAAAAAAGAGAGAGAGAGAGAGAGAGAGAGAGACTCGGTACGCTCGCCTTGTAAAACGAAGAAAAGTTCGAAAAGCTGATGGGCAATAAAGCTGAACGTAACATTACAAAGCTATTTGTCTTGAACATGCTCAAGCGCGTACATACGCTCTCTGTGCTTCCTCCTTTCTTCTCACGGCGCGCGCACGTGTGAGTGTGTGTATGCAGCCTCTCTCTCTCACATGTACAAGGCGCACTCGCCAAGATCGATTCGCCGCGCGCGCTACCAAAGAAGCACGGCTTACAAGCATATATACACACGCAGAGAGAGAGAGAGGAGAGGAGAGGAGAGGAGAGTTACGCGCGCAATCCTAAAGCGGCCATTTCTAATTTTCTCTCTCCCTGAGAGCTGCTGCTGCTGCCGCTGCTGCAACGATATACCCATACTCGCGCAAACCGCAGAGCCTTTAAATTTCTTTCCTCGGCAACGCGCGCCTCTTTTTATCTCTCTGTCGCTACTTCTTCTTCCACTTCTTCTTGCGCGTGTAGCCGAGCGCGCTCTTGTTTCTCCGCTGCAGATTACGTCTTTCTCAATGCCCGGACCCATTATGCGCCTTGAGAAAACAAAGGTCGGCGTATAGAAGCGATATACGCCACCGCCGCCGCGCATAGGCCACGATAAAGGTGTACACGCACATACGTGTAATTCCTCAAAAGAGCGAATCCTTTTAGGGCACACTGCACCACGCTCGAGCGATCCGCTCGACGAGAACAATATGCCGAGTTATGCACCGCTATACTATACTCGGCTCCGCCGCTCGAGGATTCCGTCGCAGCAGCTCATCTTACTTCCTTTTTTTTTTTGCTTCTCCAATTGAAATTATTCCCGGAGAGCTTTTAAAGCCGGCTTCGTGCAATTTAGCTCTTGCGACGACGTGTGTGTCGTGAAAGCGGCTAATCTCGAGACTTGTAAGCAAAGGGAATTTCTCCTTTTCGCTCGGCCGCGCTTAGATCTGCTGCGTGAGACGCTATCGAATTACGCCAGCGAGAGGAAATATCTCTCGAGAGCATATTTCTCTTTATTATAATATCGCCCACTCTTGGGCTCGTCGTCTTGCGGCGAGAGCACGGGAGAGAGAAATAATCACCTATTGCGAGTTATTAATCGGTATATCCCCGGGATCCTTCAAAACGATACCTGACAAATTGTTCGGCTCAAGTTTCGCTAAATCCCTCGAGCCTGCCGAAAAATCCGAGAAATTTGCTTTAGTCGGTCGCAGGTCGTTTCCTGCTATATAAACCGCGCAAATCCAAAACACAATATTAATATAAGCCTTTTTCAATCTCGAAGAAGAGACACTTAATAATGCTATACCATCGGTCAAACCTTATACTTTCTACATATAAAAAAAAAATGAATTATATCCAGAAATTATTCGTCGCGCGCGTCGGCTGTCGAATCCAAATGTGCAGGCACATAAAAAGAAGAAGCCTCTTTCTCTTTCTCTCTCGTCTGGAGAAAAATGCGCGAAATCGCGGTTGCGCCCACTAGCGAGATACAAAGTCGCGCAATTTGTCAAGGCGATTAGTGCGAGCGCAGAGAGAGAGAGAGAGGAGAAAAATGATAAATGTAAGGCAGCTGCAGATAGGCATCAAGAGCATCAGCGACGGCAACGGCAGCAGCAGAGCAGCTCGACAGATCGCGCATCGTGTCCAGGACACGAAACAAGAGAGGAAAGAACGAGCGAGCGAGAAGCGAGCGAATGTACAGTATAACGCACACTGGACACACTCGGCGTCATCTGGCCTTCGTTCGACAAGGACGGACCGATCCTGCGAAGCAACGCAGTCGAGCCTAGCCAAAGAGGGATGCCAGCAGAGAGAGAGAGAGAGAGAGAAAGAGAGACGCGTATACAGACGCACGTATGTATATATACCGGCAACAGAGAGACGCACATGGCGCACGCGCTCGTTTTTCCAAAAAAGGCCGGGGCGCTGGCCTTCGTCTCTCTCCTCTCTCCTCTCTCCTCTCTCTCTCTCTCTCGCTTATTTTTTCCTTTCTTCCTCGAAGCGGCAGCAGCGCCGTATATATAATGCACTGTACTGGCAGTGCCCGAGAATATAGCTCTGCTCGTCCGAGCCTCCCGACTAAATCGCGCGTTCTTTCTCTCTCTCTCTCGCTCTCTCCCTCTGTCTTGCTCACCCGCTCTCCGCTTCTCTTTTCAGCGAACGCCGTGTAGCCGGTGTACTCATAACCTGTCAGTCGGCGCTTTGCGATCTCTCTCGGGCTGTAGCGAGCTGCAGCAGGTGTCTCTTGAGAACCGCTTCTCTCTCGCTCTCTCGCTCTCTCGCTCTCGGAGCTTCGATCGGCAAGCGAGGCTGTACTTTGGGGGAAGTAGATGGGACTATTTGCGATGCGATGATTTGCAGAAAATACTCATTTTTTTGGAGGCCGCTCTCTCCGTGAGTGTGTGCGAACGCGTGTGTGTCTTAAGCGGGGCCGCAAACGGAAACGCGCGCATTTTGCGGCCAATGCCGTGTGTTTCGAGCTCTCTGGCATAGGCTTTACCACAGCGAGAGTGACTGAGAGAGAGAGAGAGAGAGAGAGAGGGAAAAACTGACGGAGACGATGACTGGATAGATTGCTCTCTCTCTCCCTCTCTCGGTCTCCCTCGCATACCCTGAATACTTTGTCGATCCTGCACGTCCTGCAGTTTGTTTTAGTAATCGCTTCTTCTGCTCTATAGCGTCAATCAAAATTGTGCCTCTTTTTTTGTGCGCGGACTCTCCTCGCTTTCTCTTTTTTTTTTATTTTATTTTGTCGGTCGTGTTATGCACGCGTGCGCGCGCGATGCGATCCATCCTTCTTTTTTTTTCTTTTTTTTTTTCGTGTAAATCGAATTAAGCGGAAACCAGTTTGGCGCTGGTGGCGGAGGAGAGATTACGGATGGACTATTTATTAACGATTATTAAGGGAGATCGAGCGAGATAATCCATTGGGTGCTCGGTCGCTTGGCCGCTTCCTTCGTGGAATTTAAGAAAATGAAATTTAAACGTCGACCGTCCGGAGATGCTAAAAGCCCCTCTCTCTCTCTCTCTCTCCATCTCCCATGCATCCTCGACGTTTATTCACTCGCTCGAGAGTGCAGATGATAATTATCGCGAAACCAGATGGATATCTTTTATTAAAGTATGCCGAGCGACGCGAGCGATTGTTATTCGCTTCTACAAAACGCTTAAACGATACTGTATACCGAGCGATTCTTTCAAGTGTATATGTATTTTATATACGCAAATGTTTTATCATTGCATAATTTATTTGACTGCAGGTTGACGGTGCACCTCTTGTCGTGGGATATGGCGAAAGCGCTTTTTCGAAACTTTTACTTGCTTGCGGTAAACCGTCAGCTGCGCTAGTAAAACGCGCGGTTGTTAAATTTCAAATCGCAGAATAAACGCAGATTATACGTTGCGAAAGCGCAGGATGAATAATAATTTATGAACAAAATGAAGATGAATAAATCGCGAAATCATTTAAATCTTTGCTTGGACACGTTAATGCAGAGGTTCCTGGGACGTTAAAGTGGACTACAAGTGGAGAACAAATCATTTATTTCCGCTTTAGATTATACGGTAAACCGATTAATTATTATCGATCATGCGCGAAAACGACGTTTAGCCAACTACCGCTTAATTTTAAACTTGCTCAACATAATAATAAATGTGTTTTATTGACAAAATTTACTCGAACTTTGATATAATTTAAATAATTTTCGTAGGAATATAGGATTGGCAGTTGAACGTTTATTCACGTAAAAATTTCAAGAATTTTATTTCAAAATAATTCAATCAATGTGCAACTATATGCATTATTATAAACGACCTGTTAACTGTAACTTTTTTTTGCATGCATCATATCGATAACTGGAAACTTCAATAAATTTATGCTAATCCTCAGTCACGGCAACAATTTCCATATTAAGTTTGAGTTAATAAAATTTTTTTCTATTCTGCACGCTCAAATTGAAATGGGTTAGTAGGACATAAATTTTCAGTTGCAATTAACAAAATGGAACGTTGTCAGTGCTGCACGTGTTATAAACGCACGTAATTGAAAATTTGAATTTATCTCGCGTCACCAAAAAGATGGCCTGACGAGCATACGTTTTCCCTCGTAAAAAAATACATATTTATTTTATACTAGGTAGATAACAGGAATCCGCGGCTCTGGCAGTCATGTTTATTTACACGAGGGCTGCATCAGCCCGCGGTGATAATTATCTTCAGCGCATAGTGACAGTTTACATTTATAACGCATTACAAAACTACGCCTATAAATTAAATAAAATTTTAATTACACGTTCTTTTTATGTTACACAATCCACGCGCTTTATCATTTATATATTTTATACTCTTTAACCACTTTCACTTTCTCGCGTGTAGAAAGTAAAGTATTAAAAATTTCAGTTTCCAAATAAAACATTGTGATTAATATTTTGTGTGATTAATAAATGTGTTGGCAGTTTTTTATCGCATATTTATGAAAGTTACATTTTATACAATTTAGTGCGAAAAATTCCTACTAAAATTCATGCTGTACGTTAAATTTGAAATAAACGATTTAAATACATGAAGTTATTTGCTATCGTTCATTTTTCCTTATTACAGTATAAATTTCAATAAAATATCTTGTGCAATTTTTAATAAAAACTAATATGCAAATAGCGTAAAAGTCTACTACGCGCTAAAAGGAATCTAGAGAAATTTATAAAATTATTTACAATGTGCCTGTATTTGTGTATCGTATTTACGCAGTGAATCATAGTTTGTAAAAAACTTTAGATTGGTTTAATATTGGCAAATGTTTATTTTCCTTATATGCGCAGGTAGAATTTTAAAATATTCTTAATAGAGATGAGAAAAAAAAAGATTTAAGTAAGATGAAGCAATCGGAAATATGCAGAAAATTTACATAACGTTTATATGTTAGAAATACATTAAATACACTTAATGTAATTAGTGTCATAAACGTGAATAAAATATAACTGCAGCCGTAATATTTCAAAGCACGCAGCACAGAATTTATTTAATTAACAGGGTTGTTTGAATGCGCGGAAATCTCTCGAAAGTCAAAACTCTAATTTAATCAGCGTATTCGGAACAAATGAAAAGCAAGCTCTGTACGATAACTTGGTGGGCCCCTTCTACAGAAAAATAATTTTTAAATTATGATATAAAAGTGCTTCCCCGCCCGTTGGTTTTCCCATGCACTACTATAAATAAAGTGCCCGGCGACGTGTGTTTCCCAAGCCTTTTATTTCAGGAGAGAGTGGCAAATATTTACCCACCGGAGGGAATATTGCATTATCGCAGTGAGCTGTGCTGCAGATAAAACGGTAAAACACGCACACATAGGGAGAGGGGGAGTGAGTAGAAAAGTCAGATCGAAAAAAAAAGGTTTCAGCATAAAACAGTATAGAGGCAGGCGGTAGCGAACGAGAGGAGGAGGAGGAGGAGGAGGAGGAGGAGGAGGAGGAAGCATAGCGAGAGGCATAGCGTGATCTGCCTAAAAGCTAATAACGTATTCCAACAGCCTGTAAATTTCGCGAGCAGTCGCACTCTTCAAAAATCATCTGGCATAAATCAAGCGCTTAAAAACGCGTGTGCGGAGCGGCGGCGGCGGCGTAGCCTCGAGTGAATCACGCGCGCCACAGCGAAAAAAAAGAACGCCGTCGGCGGGAAAAAAGCGTACACGAGTAGAGAGAGAGAGAGAGAGAGAGAGAGAGAGAATATATTCGCGGCTGCAGCAAGGCAGCAGCAGCGTCACTCCGCGGCCCAATAAAACCATAATCGCAGTCGTATATCGTCCCCGCGGCAGCCGGAAAATACGGGAGAGCGAATCCCCGTCGAGCCGAAAATTTGCATTGTAATTCCCGCTCTCTCCGTCTCTCTCGCAGCTCAGCTCGGCTCAGCTGAGGCAAAGTGTATAGGGGAGCGCGCGGCGCGGCGGCGGTCCGCGAAAGAAGTGGCTCCAATTTTTAGCCGTCTAGCGTCTACATTGCCCCCCGAAATCGCATTCGCGCCGCGAGTCTATCTAAACGAGGAAGGATGGAAGCTAGGTAGGAAGGTAGGAAGGTAGGAAGGTGGGGGAAGGCAGGTGATGGAGCGCTCGAAGCAAAGACTTCATCTATCTTCTCGCGGCGGCTGCACGCGATATACCCCCCAGTCCTGTCCAAAGGCCCGCGCGGCGTCTTGCGCTAACCTCGTTTTTCTTGCTGCACATCGCGCGCGTACACGTGCAGAGAGAGAGAGAGAGAGAGAGAGAGAGAGAGACAAAGACAGAGGGGTGAGGGTGGAGAGAAGACAGGATACAGTAGCCAAGAGCTCTTATCGGGTTTTAAGCACCGATGTCGCGGACGAACAGACGGCACTGGCCGATAAGCTAATGGTCACCTCCAACCCTCGCGCGCGTATACGCAGTTGGGCCATCAGTCAGCACGCAGGCGACTTTCTATGGGGGCGATCCCCCGCCTCTCCGTGCGCATCAGCGTTCGCCAACCCTTTTTCCACGCGGGATGTGCGGACTCGGGCGCGCGCTTAAAAATACTCGCTCGTTAATATCCCCTCCTTGCAGCTCCAAGCCGCCGCGGTCGCCGTCGCCGCCGCCTTCATCTACGAGAAATCGCGCGCGATCAGCTCGCCAACCGAGCGTATAATATAACGAGGAGGGAGGAGATCCTAGACCCCAAGGTTTCGTCTTTCAGCCACCACGAATATGGGCTCCGATAGTCCCCACCTCCGCGCTCCGATTAATTCTCTCATTGTTATTTATAGGCGAGTTTGTTACGCGGATGATCGTCGCTTCTTCTTCATCTTCTTTTTCTTCTTTTTCTTCCTCCTCTTTCTTGCAGCGACTCGCGGCTCGTTATTCATCCTCGCAGGCGCCTCCCGGAACGACGAAATTTATTTAGAATACTTGGCGCGCGCTGCCCCTCTTTATTTTCGTGCCCCTCTCTGATGCACTGTTTCGGTAATCGAGATAATGGGCAGCCGCGAGGACAGTCGCTGGCATCAGCCACATTGGAAATCGCTTTGACGATAACAGGCGGCGAGTGGCGGGAGCGCCGGGAGCCGATGATAAGCAGAGTGTCGCGCGCGAGTGTTCTATTTTAAAAATGGCAGCTGCGCAATGCTTTATCGCCTATTGACTTTGCCGGAGGGGGAAGAGAAAAAAAAAGAAACGGTCAATATTTAAAGGGCTATCAATTTGGAAAGTCGAGCTGCTACTGCTTCTGCTCGGTTGTATACTATTTTGTCACTCGGCTCTTGGCTCGACATTTATCGCGCACCGATCGCTATCCATTATATTGCTCCAAATGCCGGGTTTTATTCTCATCTTGTAACGAATCTCGCGCATTAATCGAGCTCGAAAGAGGAGCGCTCACTCGAATAAAAAACCGAGGGAAGCGCTATATGGTTATACGCTGCGCTGCAGGTACACGTCGGAATTACACGGGCGCGAAATAAAAGGGTGCAGTACGAGAGAGAATATAAAAGGCACAGCGATTTGGCAAGAAAAATGTGGCGATTTCACAGACTATCAATGCAAGTATGAACATAAACTTTTCCAGCGTTTCTCCGATTTCAGAGGAGCGGCAGAAAAAGGGAAAGGGAGGGGGGGAGAGAGAGAGAGAGAGAGGTGATATAAAGAGGAGGAAAAAGGATGGAAAAGAAATGGAAGTGCTTTCTCGGAACTCGGGGGCAGGGGGGGGGG